>JACXGM010002137.1:0-22066 GCA_016801145.1 Umbra pygmaea
CTGGGTGTCGTCTGCATAGCTGTGGTAAGCAATTTGTTTCTTTCTCATTATTTGGCTCAGTGGGAGCATATACAGGTTGAAAAGGAGTGGCGCGAGAATTGAGCCTTGTGGGACTCCACATGTCATGGGTGTCCACTCGGACTTATGGTTGTCTATACTCACATAGTAACCTCTCGCTTCTAGGTAAGACCTGAACCATATAGCCCATAGCATAAGCCTCCTCCCGAATGTGGTCTCACTACCTCCATTTTGTAGTCATCCTCTTCTTCTTAGCTGTTCTCCTCCCAAAAGGACACCAGTAGCCTAGCTCCATAACTGGTCCCATGGGTCTACTTAACAGAGGGAAACGCTGTCTCCTTTTTGTTGAGGCTGGTCATTCTGTTACATTTCTTTTCATATTCCATGTTGAAGTGGTGGTGTGAAGGAATGGAGACAAATGCGCAGGAAAAGTGGATTAAATCAAACAAGTTTACTCAAAATATACTTTACAAAATAAAGATGCCACAATGGGCAAAAGGCAAACACTTCATAACACGAAACACAGGTAACAAACACAGGAAGAACCACATAAGGACATAAAAAGACACAGAAGGGCAAAACCAAAAACCAGGACTGGAACATCTAACACACAAGACAGGGGACATTGAGACATTGTTCACCTTACATCTTCATGTTTATCAGCAACTCCAAAACCTATCATATGTGTCTACATGGTCTGTACAAAAAACATCTTCGAACACACCTCCCTACATCTGTCTCTGTCTCTCTACACCAACATCAAAACACCTGAGTTCGAGACAATCACTGACATGATGGCAGCTTGTCCTTTTATGGAAGGGCTGGAATGTAGTGGTAATATTTTTGGGGGGATTAAGTTCATTTCCATGGCAAAAAGGGACCTTGCAATTCATTGCAATTAATCTGATCACTCTTTATGACATTCTGGAGTATATGCTAATTGCCATCATCAACACTGAGGCAGCAGACTTTGTGAAAATTTGTATTTGTGATAATCCCAAAACTTTTCACCAAAACTGTATATCGGCCAGGGCATGTTGATACAATGATCACAAACAGGTATGCTAATGATCAATGACATAATGCACTGATAGAACCAACCTGATGAACTGAAACAGAAATGGATGTAGAAGGAATTAAACTGGGTGAAGGACAATCAAATTAAAAAGTGATATTTTTGTGTATTTTTTCAGTTTTCACTGTTTTCTGCTCTTTACAATATACGTTTGATATTTGGCAACTTTGATTTCTATATTTTTAAGAGCATCTTCTGTTTATAGAGTTTCTTATTTTTTACAGGTGCCAGAAAATTCCACTCCTGACATGCACACACACATAATGTATGGCTCCAGTGTGTCCTCATGTCTTCCCTTCTCTACAAGTTGTCTGAATCAGACACAGTAGTTGCCTAATTATAGTTCGAATTATCCATAAAAATCTTGTCAATTGTCGAGCCATACCATAGTTTTTCGGCATTGTACAGTATTTGTAATTCCATACGGTGTCACCAGCTGAGCCCATACTTGTTTGTCTATGAATATTAATGGGTTATTAACAGAGTGATCAATATAACGATTACGAGTATCAAGTGAGATCAAAAGGAAAGGAGGATGACACGTAAACAAGTAATATGTTCATGTGTATGTATGCTGTGTTTCCATCATCAGTCTCGTCCATGTGTTTAATTGTATGGAAACTGATAGAGAATATCACGTTATTCAGAGAGAAAGGAAGCAGATAATTCATCACTTGTATAAATAAGCGCGAGCTGTCATTACAATGTAAACCCCTGCTTTAATGCAACCACACTAAATCATCCACCAAAGCTGTCTTACAACACAACTGACCATTACTGTCAGGTAATGTAAAAAATAACCGATGTGAATGTCGAATATAAATAGGGGTCCTGGTGGAAAAATGTTTGGAAACCTCAAGGAGTTTAAGGAGTGCTATAATTTGAATATTTTTTGCAACTTCAGTACCACCTCACTTCAAAGTACCAAAATATTTGTAAGCCTTGGATTTGGGCCGGTTTGATATGATTTCCCTCATACATTTGTGTTGGGAAGGAATCAAGCCGTGTCAACATGATTTATGTCCGCCAGGCAGTTCTGACTGCGAATGCGTCACTTTCTGACTGAAGTACCTGTACTTAATCTTCTCTAACCTTAATATCTTATCTCTTCATATCTTTCCATTACTCTCTGCAACTCCTTTCCTTCTCTCGATCATACTTTCTCTTCTTTTCTACAACAGGATTGTGTTTGGAAACAGTAATGGTCTGGCGGTTGTGGACTACCTCCAGAAGACAGTGTTGCTGAACCTGGGGACATTGGAGCTTTATGGCTCTAACGATCCCTACCAGAGACAGCCTCGCTCTCCGCGCAAGACACGCCAGCCGTCCGGAGGTAATAGAAGACCGTTAACACAAACACCAAACAGGTTAATGCAGGTTTAGACAACAAGTACGCATCTCCGTCGAATGCCTGGATGTAGGTGGCGGATCAAATATTTGTACTTTTGTATTCTAAGGAATGAGGAGGTGGGGTATTTGGGCAAAATACCATGGTGAATACATCACACAAGGCAGGGTTTAATTAGTTGGCGTGTGTTGTCAGTCACCCCTAAGGTGACTCATTGTTATTTTAAACTGGTTACCAATGCTATACGCTCTGATTTACCATGACTCAGCCAGTCAACATTCTCATTAAGTAAAATTAGGCGTGTATCCTAGCAGTTAGAACGTTTCATCAGTGACCAAAAGGTAACTGAATTGAATCCTTGACCCGGCAATGTAAAAATTCCTGTTTTTTTGTGTCTAATTGCTCCCCAGCAGTATTTCAATAAATATTAATGTGTTCTTACCCTGTAAATTAAGATTAATTAAGTGAATATGAATTATAATTGAAAATTATGTAGAAATGATAACGGATCTACATTTATGCATTCAGTAACAATTCAGTAAACTATTGACAGAGGAAGAAGAATGGTGGTTATGACACTGCTGTACTCACCAGTAGCATTCTTGGGATGAGCATAGTGCTTGCAACACCAGAGTGCTGGGTTAGATTCCCACAGGGGCCATGGATGAAAAATGTATGCATTCACTATAGTAAGTTGCTCTAGATAAGTATGGAGTTATATTCCTATCTTTATTCAAGAGCGCATTATTTCAATATGAGAGCATTTCGCGTCGATGTTATGTTCAGATTTTGTAATAATTTCCCTCAAAACCTTGCTCTCATACTCAAATAGTCACTGCTCGTGCTTCGATTTGCTCTGCCTGTGCTCCAACTTTCTGGTTGGACTCAGATATGTTGTTGCTTGAAGAAGATTTGCAAGTTCAAAGAAGCAGCCTGTGTGTGAGGAGAAAGGCTGAATTTGAGAGCAGGAGAAAGTTGGAGCACAAGGAGAGCAAATCCTGTGAGAAATTCTCTCAAATTGAAATAATGCGCTCTTGAATAAAGATAGGAATATAACTCCATAGATAAGAGCTTCTACTAAATTATTAATACATTATTAATGGAAAATATATTGGCAATAAGGAGCATTGGGGTTTTGATGTATTTTCAAAACTGTATCATGAGTATTTGACATAATTATACTACCTCTGGTCTTAGTGCATAATTACTTTATAATTACTACTACAGTCATGGTCATATGTTTTAGGAATGGTACAAGTATTGGTCTCCACACAATTTGCTGCTTCATTGTTCTTAGATCTTTATGTCAGTAGATACTATGGTTTACTGAAGTATAATTACAAGCATTCCATATGTGCCAAAGGCTTTTATTGACAATAACATAAATTTATGGCAAAGAGTCAATATTTGCAGTGTTGACCCTTCTTTTTCAAGACCTCTGCAATCTGCCCTGGCATGCTGTCTATTAACTTCTGGGCAACATCCTGACTGATGGCAGCCCATTTTTGCATGATCAATGCTTAGAGTTTGTCAGAATTTGTGGGGTTTTGTTTGTCCAACTGCCTCTTGAGGATTGACCACATGTTCTCAATGGGATTAAGGTCTGGGGAGTTTCCTGGCCATGGACCCAAAATTTTAATGTTTTGTTCTCCAAGCCACTTAGTTATCACTTTTGCCTTATGGCAAGTTGCTCCATCATGCTGGAAAAGACATTGGTCGTCACTAAACTGCTCTCGGAGGATGTGTTTGTACCATTCTTTATTCATGGCTGTGTTCTTAGGCAAAATTGTGAGTGATCCCACTCCCTTGGCTGAGAAGCAACTCCACACATGAATGGTCTCAGGATGCTTTATTGTCTGCGTGACACAGGACTGATGGTAGCGCTCACCTCATCTTCTACAGACAAGGTGTTTTCCGGATGGCCCAAACAATCGGAAAGGGGATTCATCAGAGATCACAGTCCTCAGCAGTCCAATCCCTTTCTTTGCAGAATATCCAGAATATCAGTCTGTCCCTGATGTTTTTCCTGGAAATAAGTGGCTACTTTGCTGCCTTTCTTGAAACCAGGCCTTCCTCCAAAGGTTTTGCTTCACTGTGGGTGCAGATGAACTCACAATGGCCTGCTGCCATTCCTGGGCAAGCTCTGCAATGGTGGTGCCCCGATCCCACATCTGAATCAACTTAAGAAGACGGTCCTTGCGCTTGCTGGATTTATTTGGGCACCCTGATGCCTTCTTCACAAAAATGTAACCGCTCTCCTTGACGTTCTTGATGTTCCGATAAATGGTTGATTTTAGTGCAATCTTATCAAAGATTCCTTGCCTGTGAAGCCCTTTTTGTGCAAAGCAATTATTAGTGCAGGTGTTGTCTTGCAGGTAACCATGGTTGACAGAGGAAGAACAATGATTTCAAGCCCCACCCTACTTTTAAAGCTTCCAGTCTGTAATTCTAACTCAATCAGGATGACAGAGTGATCTCCAGCCTTGTCCTCATCAACAGTCTCACCTCTGTTAACAAGACAATCACTGACATGATGGCAGCTGGTCTTTTTGTGGCAGGGCTGAAATGCAGTGGAAATGTTTTTTTTTTGATTAAGTTCATTTTCATGGCGTAGAGGGACTTTGCAATTTATTGCAATTCATCTGATGTTTGTGACATTCTGGAGTATATAAAAATTGCTATTATCAACACTGAGGCAGTAGACTTTGTGAAAATGAATATTTGTCATTCTCAAAACGTTTGACCATGACTGTACTGTAATATAGGTATACATTTGCAATCAAAATTATCCAACACCCATTGCAAATCGGGTTAATTGATGTACACACTGTCAGCTGTTTCCAATGAACAAATCAAACAAAGCATTTTTAATAGCTCAACACAATGAAGGCTTCAAGTAATTTCCCTAAATCCCACTGAAATTGTCACTCACAATTTCTTCTCTAGTCTCACAATTATTTAACCCCCTGAACAGAATCCCTCCCAACAGCACAAACATGCAGAACAAGTGTTGTCTCAATTACATCTGATGCAACTAATCAATGACTTCATTAGTTGCACCGGGTGTGTTTGAGCTGTAACACATGAAATAGCTGAACTGGCTAGGGGCACAAGAAAACTCCACT
Source organism: Umbra pygmaea (assembly GCA_016801145.1). Taxonomy (NCBI): domain Eukaryota; kingdom Metazoa; phylum Chordata; class Actinopteri; order Esociformes; family Umbridae; genus Umbra; species Umbra pygmaea. Next base: position 5,567 of record JACXGM010002137.1, read on the forward strand.
CCAATATGCTAAAAACAATATAAGAATCTACAGAGGTTTTGGGATACTGTTCTGTGGAGCACTGAAACAAAACTGGAACTTTTTGGCACAATGGATCAGCATTATGTCTGGAGGAAGAAGATTGAAGCATATGCTGAAATTAACATTCTGACCACAGTCAAGTAGGGTTGTGTCTTGGTGATGCTCTGGGGCTGCTTTGCATCCTCTGACACAGGAAACCTGCAGCGTGTGGAAGGCAAGATGGATTAATTGAAGTTGGAGATCTGTGTCTCACTCACCTTCCTCCTCTGTCACTTCCTGGTCCACCTTCCAGCATATTAGGTCATAATCCACTTCACCATCATCCTCTTAGCCTTGCTGCTCGTGCTCATCTCCATTCTCTTCCGTCCAAGCCGGCTTCTTGAAGTTATCATTTTAGTTTTATCCATACTTTACAGTTCCTTGTCTACATAGCTTGTATCTTGTTCTGCTTTTTTAAGATTCATGCCTGCCTTGCAATATCGGCAATCTTTTTGTTTAGGTGGTCATTTAGCAATACATTTGTCTCCCTCAGCTTCCCTGCCTGTTGCATTAGTTCCACTTTGGCTTTTCTATTCACAAAACGTATTATAATGTTCAGTTTGTTGTTACTGTCCTTCCGAGGAATTGTGCGACATGCTGAGATCTCATTTGTTTGTAAATTAATACTGTGGCTTTCCAGGAACTGAATCACTTTTCCAAGGACTCTAGCTCACTCAATTTAGCTTCCTCACACTTTTCCTTATCTGTCACTAGAGCATAGATTCAATGTTTTGTCACAAGTCCACCTATCATCAAGTCATCCACTTGAGAGTATTGTTCCATGTCATCTAATCGTCTCTCCAGGTCAGATATTTTCTTATCCTTCACCTTTATGAGTTTGAGCTCCCGTACGTCCGTCATTAGCCCAAGTAGTTTTGGTTGTTGATTTGCTACTTTGCTTGTCCCCTACGACACAAAGTTAAGAGATTTTCTTATCTCCTCCATCTTGTCCTCATTGTGCTGTTGTTTCTTTGGTTGCATTTTCAAAGTTGCACTGGTATGGACAACTTTAGAAACCACTGAGATTTATCAGGTCTCCCACAATCTGTTGAGTGGGGGGTAGCTTGCCCAAGCCTGTCATTGGTGTTGTCTCTTGCTCTGTAGCCCGTCGCTCCTATCTTCAGCTTCGCCTATCCTGACCATCACCCGGTAGGGGAAGCCAAACTGACTATAGCTCTCTTCCACCACCCGATAGCTGTTGGGGTAGTGGGCATAGACATTCAGCTCCCTCATGCTGTCGAGGGTGGCACAGGTGGCATTGTCCAACTCGTTGTATTCAGCATCAAAACCTACCAGGTTGTAGTTTTCCCCTGCCAGTTGGCTGCAGCTCTTCTTTCCTTGCTGTATCTTGTCTTTATGGTGGCTCATTCTGTCATGCAATAAGCTAATGTTGTTAATGCTTTCCATGGTGCTGATGAAATGAAACGAGACAAACGTGACTCCTCAGGTGTAAAAAAAAAAGGTAGTTTAATTACAAAAGAATACTGTTAAAACAAAAACTGCCATGAGGGGCTAAATTGTAGAATACCTTTTTAAACACACAAAACACAGATGACAATCCAACAATGAGCCACAGCTACCTTGATAAATGAATTAACTTAAATAAGGAACTAATTACTAAAGCAGGCAGCTGGGAAGGTAATTAAGACTAGTGAATGGATAACTAAAATCATGTGAAGGTTCATGTGAAATGGGGAACGGGAAGCCAAACATGACATGTCACACAAGACAGAAATCAAAACAACACACACAGGTGAGAAAATAAAATGAAAATGTCAGGTGCCCCTAAGGGAGATCGTGGCAGGTGATATTTGAAGAAGATAGTTGCAGCACACAAACCCAGGAATATTACTGAACTGGAAGCCATTGCTCATGAAGAACGGGCTAAGAAGTATTAAAGATGCTTGCAATGAAGGGGTTGAATAATTTTGAGATTGTAGAAGTCATTATGAGTTGCATTTGCAGTTGAATTTGGGGAAACTACGTAAAGCAGTCATTTTGATGAGTTATTTCAGTTGCAGACAGCTGACTCTATGAACATTTTGACAATAAACCTGATTTGCAATGGGGGTTGAATAATTTTGATTGCAACTGTAGGCCTATGAAATGTTGTACATAAGAAGTGGGTAGATTACAGACTTTACAAGCTGTATCGCACGCATGCAGGGACATGCAAGTAGTCCAAAAATAGCAATAGTGTTGACAAGAGCTTCACCATCTTCTCATCTCTGTTACTGGTTCTGTGCAAATGCCTCGTGCTATTTTAAATAATAAGGAAACTGTTTTATCATGTTTCAATAGGTCTACCTCATCTTTCTACTATGGTCTTGATATCCAGAGCATAGGAAACGTTAGGGATCTCTTTCAATGCTGGAATTCTTTAGCAAAAGGAAGACAACTCATTGAAGTTTAAGAAGTTTAAGGCAGATATGGCAGAAGTTGTTAAAGCAAAATTGGCTAGATCAAATCTGTGTACTCCCAAACATACACTGTTTGTTGCTTTTTTGTATTTCATTTAGAGATATTTTTAGTGGAACTTGCTGGCTCATTTTGGTTTAAATGAAACAGAAAATGTAGGCTACACACCACAAACCAATGGCTTATCAGGCTTGTTATTAATGACAAGATAGATCTACAAAACATTCTGTGTGAATTTAGCTGGGTCTCCACAAAAGTTAGATATTCTTACTTTTGGTAGTGACATTGTAGTGGCACTGAATTCCTTTCCAGAAAAGTCATTGTTGCCTTGTATATGGAAATGGAGACTACATTAGTGGCTCGCTGTCTGGCTGGCACACGCATGCACACACACCTACACGCACACTCATAAACCTAAACAGCAGCCCTCCTACTCACAAACTTTCACTGCAGTAATTTGGTTACCGACAATCAGCAGCATCACTCCATTATAACCTACTGCCACCTGGTGTTTGACTACGGTATTTCAGTCCTAACCATCATCAGATCAATTTCAGTAGCCAATATGTTGTTATGATGGTGTAACCTGCATGACTTAGCAACAGCTTGGTGTTTGTGCGTGTGTGTGTCTGTGTGTGTGTGAAGCATCTGCTGTATTTTTTTTGGACACTGGTAAGCTTACACCGTCAAAATCAGTTATGCTGTCTGTTCTGGGTCTGTGGGTCTGTACATTCCCAAGGATTTTGGTCTTTCGTGGGCCTGTCTATCAGTCCTACAAACAGGGCTGGAGAATGTTTTGGACCTGTCAGTCTTAGAGCATGGCCGATATGGGAGTTTTGTATCCAATTCTTTTTTTTGTGTGTGAAGATAATGATACCAATTTTATATATGCAGATTTCTTCCCTGTTATCTAATCTTTAATGGATTTTGCTTAAATCTGGTCATAACTGGTCATGAATTTCTTCACTATTTTTATTTTAATGTCTTTCCACATAGTTGTTACAAATGTTAGAAAAAAGCATGCAAAGAATGTTGTTAATTAATGACTGCTTACAACGATGAAATATTTCTCCCAACATTCAAAAGAAAACAGGCAATTATTCTCAAACAATCCATCACTACTGTAATTCCAGCGAAAAAGTAACTTTCACTCTAACTGAGCTGTCTCATGTTAACACACTCAACAACAATAATGCCACTTTAAATTAATGTAGCAGTTTATTGTGTGCATTTCTGCTCATATTTACTCTCACCTTAGAAGCAGTTAGTTCTCTTCACTTCAACTGATGTTGTGTTGTGTTTGATGTCCTCTTGTAGTGCGCAAACTCATAGCCATGCAATGACTTCCCTCAAATAATAAAATAATATTGGTTTCATACCAATACTGACATATCAGTCAGGCTCCAGTCAGCCTGTCCTACCCAAACTGCACTCTGTCTTCAGCCTCTCTGTCTAGACCTCGGCAGTCTAGCTCTTTGCACAGTAAGGCTATGGCACTGGCACAGCACAATGACAAAGACGGTTTCAGCTTAATCTTTTTGGCAGACAGGAAAAATGGCAATATATCCAGGAAAACCTACATGTGACAAAGTGTTTTACACAGAAAGGGAAAATGAACAGATTACATAATAACCTGGTGATTTTTGATAATGATATGTCATTTTTTTCCATTGTTTTCTCTTCTGCTGCAGGTCTGTGCGACATCAATGAAGGTTCTGCATCAGAAGACCGCTGCAAATCACCCACTTCAGGTAACCTGTCAGTGTCCATCAGTTACAGTGCTGAATGAATTTACCCCACAAGCCATTGTTTATTAACAGTTGAATTCTGGGTAATAATCACTTGAAGAACATATTGACCTAACCTCAATATTCAGAATCCCTGTAGAAAACACTTCAAGTTGGCCATGTAATTCAATTAGAATGCATGAGAGAGGTTAGATTGCTAATGGTTCATTGTATTTGATACTTCCCACATTATAACATTTTAGGCCTCTGAAAATGTGATTTCAGATCGACCTTTTTGAAGGGTCGGTTTACAACTACCAGTACAGGGTTCTGGGTTCAAATAATTCTTCTTTACAGGTCTCAGTTGTGTACTGACACTTTATTCACCTGCTTTCAAAGAAAATTCCATAGAAAAATGAAAATTAAATGTTGGCAGTGGTTTTCAAATGTTTTTTCAAAATCTGAAACAGTAGCAGTAAACTGCAAAGGCAAATAGGATTCAGAATTGGATAGATAGTTTAAGGACCATAAAACATATTGAATCTGTGAAGAAGTACTGTGAAGTCTGTCCAAAAGAGGAATGTATTGATTCCCACCAAATAGGGTTTAGAATAAGGAGGTTTAATTTTCTCTGACATCCTCAATAAACCCATTGATGGAAGGGGTAAATGTTTTGTACTATCCAAACTATAATATATCATTTTGTTTTCTATTTAGAGTTTGGTCTTCCAGAACACGTATTTAATACAACCTAATTGTTTTTATTCCTAGAGTGCTTACTTCATGTAATTCTGTGGCAATTTCAAATGTTGGGAGTTCAATAAAACTGAAAACATGATAGTGAGCTCCAAGTGGGAATCTGGCTTGCAGCTAAGAGATGCCGATTCAAATATTGTTCCCAGACATAATGTTTATTCATTATTAACATGATGGTCCTGTAAACAAACAACCACAATTCTCTTCTACATAATCTAAACTCCTTTTAGATTTCTACCAATAATTTGTTTATGTCCCACCACAGCCACTGTGCATTCCCAATGGTCCTGGCCTGGCCTAATGTTGTTTGGTTCACTAAATTAGCCTTTGAGGTGACAAGGCGTACTAATAATAATAAGTACAACCCAGTTCCATCTCATTACTGGGGGTGTGACATTAACACTGAGACACTGGGGCTAAAACAGAGGGCTTTGGCTGTTGTTTAAAAGGTCACCAAGAAAAAGTAGTAGTCCAAAGACTAAAAGCCTCACTGTGTTCCAGGTGTTCAGCCAACTTACTCCAACCCACCACGTCTGTCATGTTGTTCATCTTCTATTCATGAGGATGGCATATCTGGTCTCCAGTCTTGACTTGAGCATATGTTTGCTCCTAATTGAGATTCTTAGAATCGTCTGGAGAGTCAACAAGGCTTTAAAGCTTAGTGCCGCTAGGAAAATAATTAGTTTGAGCAAGAATCTACACTATTGCCGACACATTTTCTCCACGCACCCAGGTAGTGTTGACACTGTAGATTGAGGCAAACTGCTACAAACTGGTTTTCATATTAACAATGAAAACGAGCTAGAAAACATAGTCCATTTACAATTGGAACATTTTGGGAGGAATCATTGACTGGTCGGCGCTGTGTCATAGTATCAAGATGTTTCTAACTGCACATCTATCCACTTCCTCCCAAAAGTGTTGGCGTATAACCATCCGCAATTCTACAATGGAGGTGGGGGTAGAGGAGGTAAGAGTGGCCAAAAACTTCAACCCTGGAGTAGTTTGGAAAGGGATAATACACTGCTATGTCCGCCACTGTTTTGTTCTAGCAACCTGTCTCTGTCTCTTGTTTCATAGTCACTTCAGTGACACTGAGTCACTGTTAGTCATAGAACAAAACAAATCTAATATGCAGACACGTGCACACTCTTAGAATGGTGCACACTAGACCTCCATTGCATGCTACTTGTTTGTAGCACGAATCTAACATTGTCAAATGTGCCTGTTAGAACTGTCCTTATCAGCCTCGAGGATTGTTCACATTCACCCTAGCAACTGAGTGCCTGTCTGTCTTCTGTCTCTATATATTACATCAAACAAACCAGTCTAATTGTTTACAATCTGTACATGTCCAAGTTTGTCTTCTGTGTGTCTAAATACCGTTGACTTTGCAGCAACGTTTCTATTATTCAGAAACTTGTCGTTTTCTACATCAGATTTGAAAATGGTCTGTGTACTCTTTTTGCTTTCAAAACAATTTTTGGGAGGAATCTTTGATTTACCTGTTACCAAAATTGCAAGGTTTCTTTAACATTAGCTAACAAAACATAGGGATGGATTAAGGCTAATAAATAAAGTCAAAGATGTTCAAATAGAAAGGTCATTAAGCTTCAAAAGTTAGCATAATTCTGACTACCAAGCCAATAGTGCTCTGTAGGCCCAACCAGAGATGCATCTTCTCTGCTTGTACTGTGCTGTCCTCCCACTGTCTACTTCCATTCTGCTGACTTCTTGCTCACTTCCTGTTTCCTTCCTATCCTTGGTGCATGCTACTGTGGCATGGGGGTTCTGAATGAATGCGTCTTCTTATGATTCCTCTCTTCCAGGACACTGTGTGTGCGATGTACGACAGCTTACTGCCTTTGTCCATTTGAGCATGCCTCTGTGATCCAACAGGGTGGTCTTCCTCTGATGCATAATGCTTCTTTCCTGTTTCATTCTAAAGCCGGTTGCCTCCCCTGATGCACAATGAAGCAATCCTCAACAGTTATTCCAAAACCAACAGGTTTTGAAAACTTCTGTATAGTAATGCTGTAAGGACCACCTAAGCCCAGTCCTAGCTGCATCTCCAAACTCCTAGCTAGCTTTGCATGGCTTGTCGTGTTAGCTTAGGTGTGTGTTTGTAAAGAGGGATGTTCTCTGTTTTCCAGCAAAGATGTCACGGAAATTAAGCTTGCCTACTGAGCTAAAGCCAGACTTGGGTAAGCCTTAACTTCGTGTTTACAATTTTGTTTTTTCACTTCAGTAATTTTTTTTCTCTCTAAATTGGGCTTAAGTGTATCTTCAAGTCCAAATTGTGTCACGATATAAAAGTGTCAAAGGAGTCCCATCTTTAGGCTAGATGTGAGAATAGTTGGGCTAAGGGTGGCTTCACACTACCAAAAGCATAACTGCATCTTAATAGAAACATATATTTATTTGGCCGTCTACTTGCTACACCTTGAGCCAAATCTTTTGACCAGTCAAGTCAACAGGACATTCATACAGTCAATTGTTTTTAGAGAGCTTCCCGAATACTCAGCAGCTATTGGTTGGATATTTCATGAACTGCTATGCTACTGTAACTGTCACTGTTTCATAAAAGAGCTTTCTGTGTTTGTGTGTTCAGCAGCTTTCTCTTTTCTGTTTCTCCACATGTTTTGGGATTAGTCCTTTCCAAAAGTTCAAATGTTTTCTTGTAGGTGACTGACAAGCAACTACAAAATGAAACATTGTTTTTGAATTAGTGATATACATAGTTGGCCTAATATCAAAAGTACAATTTCCTTCCTTCCCAACGAGAGTTGTCAGCACTTAGTTTTATTATAGACAAACGGAATTATCTAAATTTGTATGTTTTTACGCTTTTAAAATAAATTGAGTTATTTGTCATCCCAATGATTGTTATTAACCTAATAATAAGCAACACAAAGGTAGAAGCTGTATTATCGCAATATATCAACATCTGGTTTAAGAACGTGACATTGACTGGATTGTGTCTAATTATTAAGTACAAGTTTATAAAGTTTTATTAAAATCCTCTGATGAGTCTCTTACCCACATGTATGTACAGTATGTGTCAAATTTCATGTAGCAATGACCGACTCTTTAACTGCACGATTTCCATTAGTCCCACAGCCTTTATTTAATATTTATTGTAACCTTTAAACATGGGTTTGAAACTGTTAATTTGCACTTTAAAAAAGGGATATGTTTCACAGTTTTCTATCTAGTTTAAAAATATAGTTTTTCCAAAGTTATAATGATTATTCACAGGTAGATTCTTTGAACATTTCAAAGGGTGTTTTAGACAAATTTAAAACAGTCTAACATTTTACTCTGCTCCTGATTGTAGTTGCTATTTTAGCTATGTTTCTACCCCAGAGGAGTTGGTCATATTCCAACCATACAGCTGGTGTTTACAATATTCATGCACTTTCTGTTTGTGCGGTGTATGTGTCATCTGTCATTGTGTCCAGGTGCTTTACCTCTGTTTGCCATCTTCTCTACTGTCCTCCTCTCTGTATGTCCTCCACGGGGTGCCAACCCACTAGACCACCGGGACAACTCCTTCAGTCGTTCGCGTTCCTCCTCAGTCACCTCTATTGATAAGGAGGTGCGTGAGGCCATCACCTCCTTCCACTTCTGTGAGTCATTCGCACGTAAGGGAGACAGCGCCATCGCACCCTGTCTGTTTGTGGGCACCTCCCTGGGCACAGTGCTTGCTGTGGCACTCAACTTGCCCCCTGCTGGGGAACAGAGGCTAATGCAGCCTGTCATCGTTATGCCTAGTGGTGAGTGTAGGTGTGGAACGATTGTGGTGTTTTTTTCTGTACGTAAATAAATATGCAAGGCATTCTGTTAATTATTCTTTCTCTTTTTTGTTTGTACTGCATAATTTATGAACAACACTGTTTTTACATACTAAACATTGAATTATACATGTACATATACTGTTAATGTAATATATACAGCTCTGGAACAAAGTTAAGAAAACACTGCAATTTGTTCTAAGTCAACCCTATTGAAAACCTCTGGAATGTGATCAAGAGGAAAATGGATGGTCACAAGCCATCACACAAAGCCGAGCTGTGACGAGGAGTGGCATAAAGTCACCCAACATCAATGTGAAAGACTGGTGGAGAGCATGCCAAGATGGATGAAAGCCTATTATTATTAATATTATAATATAATTGTTATTATTCCATCAAGTATGGATAATTTGAGGTCTGACAACACTGCAAGAATCAATAGAAAACCAGAGACACTGATGATATAGCAGTGGTCTCTTAATTATTTCCAGAGCTGTATTTTCAACATATTGATCTAAATTTTCCATTTGCCTCCAGGCACCGTTGCATGTCTGAAAGGAAGCATCCTACGGATGGCCTTCCTTGACAACACAGGCACCTTCCTGCCCCCTGCATTTGAGTCCTGGTATGAACCCAACGCTACAGGGGTCGACGGAGAGGAGCGAGACAAAGCCCGTAAACGCCGGCCGGTCTCCGTCTCCCCCTCCACATCTCAGGAGCTGCAGGAAAGCCAGTACGCTGTAGTAGTCTCTGAGAAACAGGCAAAGGTCATAGCGCTGCCCTCCCAGAACTGTATCTTCAAACACAGCATCACAGAGAACTCATTCGTCCTGAGGGCTGATGTGGTCCAGATGAATTTGGGCAACTGTGTGGCGTGCTTCTGTGCTAATGGACACATCATGATCCTCAGGTCAGTTTGTCGGTGAGCAAATCAAAACACAGAAACAGAGTTAAGGCGGCAGCGCACTTCTATCACATAGGCGATTACACCTGTTTTACAATAAAGATCTTTCTGAATACTAGGGATTAAGTTTCTACATATTTATTTTTACAGTGGCATGATGTTGTGTTTGAGGAACACTGTGTAGTGTTGTGTCACTCTCTCTCTGCAGTCTTCCAGGGCTGCGACCACTGCTGGATGTAAACTACCTGCCTCTGACTGACATGAGGATAGCCAGGACATTCTGCTTTACCAACCTGGGTCAGGCCATGTATCTCACCTCCCCCACAGAGATACAGAGGATCACATACAGTCAAGAGACCTGTGAAAACTTGCAGGTCAGGATCATACAAATACACCCACATAAGTACTCAGGCATGCTCACCAACCAACTACATAGATTGCCTTAAGATTGCCGTCCATAGGTGTAGACAAAAAATATTATGCTTATGTGTGTACACACATGCACAATTTTCTTTTGACAAAAAGGAAATTACAACAGTGTGCCTTGGTGGTTAGAGCAATAGCGTGTTTTTAGTCATACTTAACATGATATAAAAAAATGAAAATAAATATTTTGTGTAATTATTCTTAGAATAACACTCCTAAACTCAGCTGATGACAAAGTCATCAAAATATAATATATTCATTGAAAATGAAGCAATATTAACATAGACCAGGTGCCATCCAGTAAACATGCACTCCTGTTTACTGGAGCCCCACCCTTCCTCCCCTTTACATTTAGGGTAGAGTCTATGCCTTTATATGTTTACATTTCAGGAGATGCTAGGAGAACTCTTCACACCAGTCGAGACCCCAGAGGCTCCCAATCGAGGTTTCTTCAAGGGTCTTTTTGGGGGAGGGGCAACTTCCTTGGACAGAGAAGAACTATGTAAGTGTCTATTAATGTGGACAATTAAGTACACTATTAATATACTAAATGGTTAATGAGAAAAGGATAAAAATACTCATGTTAATCCGGTACTTAAATGATTGTGAATTTAAATTGTGCCAAAAAAAACAAACACAATGTCCACTGTCCAAATATATTTTACCTCCAAAATTCTAGTGGGGCACATAGAACAAAATATGTCCTACCACAAAGCAGAAAATGTATAAACCACTTACTATACAATTTAGTACGAAACTGTGTACACTATTTTGCATCATATCATATTTCTAACTTCAAACCAGAGGCACATTGCTACGTCATTCCACACAATGTGGCCATTACACCTAGCAAGTGAGACAGGCGCTGAAACAACTAGTTCCTAGCTTAGGTGCGTACCTATTTCTTAGCTTTTTCCAGAGTGTCCGTCTGACCAAAGACCCACCACTGAGCGCTAACCCACAGTTTGAGCATGCTCACTGGCTTTTTTCACACATACGGCCACAGCATCAGCATGGGGTTGGCCCCTTCTACCATAGAAAACAATAAGTGCTCTGGCAAGCACACTGCCTCACATGATGTTTTTAGTAGACACTAGACAGACGTGAAAAATACAGATTCAGCATTTTTTTCAGCATTATTAGTACATTTTATAACGTTTATTTATATATTATCTTACTGGCACAAAATATATTTGTTCAGAATACAGTTTGCACAACAACGCCATCTGGTGGGGCACAGCCCCACTTCCCCCAATGTAGAATCACCAATGATTATACAGTATGTACTATACACATTGAATGTTATACTTCATTTTAAAATGTTGCTACACCCAGCGCTCACGTTCTCTGGGCAAAGATGGCGCCAGAGTGTTTGTTGGTAAGCCGTCGCCTACCTGCTCTCCCTGTGTTTAACTGTTTATATGTTTGTTTGCACAAAGTGTCTCCTCACTACTGATCTATGATCGCCAATTTCTTCTAGATATACGGACTAAAGTGGTGGATCAATGGTGCATGAATTCTTAAAGGCCTGCAAACCTTTATTGGCCATGGTTACTTGTACCTGCAATCAGCTGTCAGTTACCTTTCTGTAGCACCAATCGGAAAAAACTCCACAGGTGACGTGGAGTTGGTCCCCCCTACGCAACTCCTCGGCCTCCAACTCAAGTATCTGTGGATTACTCAAGGCATAGCAAATTCTATTCACACCGCTCGTTGGAGTAGAGATATGCCAGTCTTCTGCCTGTCCTCCCAGAAAAAGCTACCCTTGTGCGGACTCTGGTAAGACCGCATTTTCACAGAGAAGGAGTCAATTCCAGAAATCTCAGATTTATTGACCATTTTATGGATAGAAAATGGTCGTTGCTGACTGCGGATACTATCCCTATTAAAATGGCCTTGGTGAATGGGCAAACACTTACGAACAAAACGTTCATTTTAAATTATTTATTTTTATCACGTCATCTGGACTTAATTGTTATTGAAACTTGGCTTAATGTTGGTGATGTAATCAGTCTTTCTGAACTCTCCCCCAGTGACTGTGACTTTTTTAGTTCTCTCAGAACTATGGACAAGGGTGGGGGCATAGCAACAGTTAAACAAATTGCTTTAAATGCCAATTATTGCCAGTTGTAAGGTACTCAAGCTTTGAGGTGCATGTATTGTATTTAAAGTTGAACTGACCTGCCCACTGCTTTGTGCACTTGTGTATAGACCCCCAAAATACAATAAGGACTTCATTCATAAATTATCAGATTCTCAGAATTCTCTGTGTACAGAAGACCTAGTTACTCTGTTTGACACCACGGTTATGATTAGGGATCGATCGATTTATCGGCTAGCCGTTATTTCGGGCTGATATTAGCATTTTTACATGTATCGGCATCGGCCGATACGCGGCTGCTGCGTTCGCAGACAGGCATCCACACAGGCAGCTCTGTTTTGCCGGAGACACTGCAGTTCATGTGCAGACCATGTACTGCCCCTCCCACACTAGCAGAGTCCCACACTAGCAGAGTAGCTCACCGGTAAGTTTTAAACTTTCAATGCATGTTTGACTTAGCTGAAATATTGCCATACACTTTGAAAGTGGAAACACGTTGCTCTAAATGTGCTTGCAACTATAGCTATGTTTGTTTTGCGGGTCCAAATGAAAAATGCGATTGCCTCATCTATAAAACTGCTTGCCATTGTATTTATTGAGATGCAAGTAGTAGTTGTAGGCTATCTGTATGCATACGGTCATATGATTAAATAATGCAGACGTTGTTCAGTAGTTCCGTTCCGTGGTATTTGTGGGAGTTTTATTCTGCGACCTCTCTCCCTACTTGGAGCGGGGCGGAGTTGCCATCGTTGTGATATCAGAGCGCAGCCCCCCCTCCCCTCAAAAAGAGCTTTAATGATGAGAGATGTGTTTTATACGTAGTTGAATATTAATTTGTGTTAACATTTATCATGTACCAGACATAAGTCCACCGTGTGTGCCTTACTTGTGTTTAGAGCTGTTTGCTGACGTTATTATCATCAATCTTCTGTTACCAAACTGAAGTTTGTGTGTGTGTCCGCAAGCATCTGTCTCACTCAAGGGGACACACGCATCACAGCGAAATATCAGAGTGCTGCGCCACCTGAGGAGAGCTTTTAAAATGTTTAGAGTTTTGTTTTATACGTGGTTGAATATGTATACCTTTTAACATTGATGCAGTTTAGAATAGAAACTTGAACAATTTGTTGGTTAATGTGCATCTGACATCAACAGTATTTTCCTCTGCTGATTTATGTTCTTAGGTTGACAAATCTGGCAGCTTTTACATTTTCGTTTAGACCTACTGGTGTGTTGTCTTTGTATATTAGGCGGCATATTAGACTTAGACATGCTCTTTTTATTTTATGTAGAACATTTAAAACCATGGAAGTCTCTGTTTCCTACATTAAAACTTGCAGTTCCTAAACTGGGGGTATTAAGAACTTTCAGTGAGTGGTGTGTGGGGTAAAGAAGTGGGGAAATGTGCATATTATGCACAATTGTTTTTCAATTGTTTTTTGTTCAGTATTGCTGTTCAAATTTTCCTTATGTTAGGAAAGACACAATTTTTTGAGACTTGTAACATTTGTTATCATCTTGTAATTTTTATTATGTAATTTGAGGGAGCAAAAGCAGTATCGGCTCCAAATATCAGCTCAAGAAAATCGGCAGTCCGTATCGGTCATCGGCCAAGGCTGATAAAAAAAAATCGGTATCAGCACAAAAAAATCTATGTTGGTTGATCCCTAGTTATGATATTCTTGATACTGTTGCCCCATTTAAACTTAAGCGACCCAAGGTCAAAGCTCCACCCTGGCTTAACGTTGAGACTCGTGCCCTTAGACAGGTGTGTAGGAAAGCAGAAATGCAATGGAAAAAAGACAAGTTGCAAGTGTCCTATGAAATATTGAGAGATTGCCTAGCATCCTACCAATGTACCAACAGCACCAAAATTGTGTTTAGTGCAATAAACACTGCACTAAACCATGTTGCTGTTCTCCCTGATGCTACTCCTGAATTTACAGAACAATTTTTGAGTTTCTTTATCAACAAGATTGACATTATTAGATCTCGTATCTCACCTACTGATCATGACACTCCTCATTTAGTCACATGCCCTGCTTCTTGAGCCTGTATCCCTCTCAATATTGATGGATATAGTCTCACACATGAAGCCTACTTTCTCCCCTACAGACATACCTTGTTTTGCTCAAAACTTCTGCTAGAGGTGTTAGATACTGTTGGTCCCAACCCTTTGTCTGTAATCAATAGCTCTTTCATGAATGACACTGTTCCATCCAGTTTTGAACATGCTGTGGTTCAGCCTCTTTTTAAAAAACCCTACAAACAATCTTGACCCTTCAAACTGTAACAATTTTAGTCCCATTTCTAAATTATCATTTATGTCCAACATACTGGAGAATGGTGTTCTTTTTCAGCTCTTCTTTTTTAAGTAAGAAGGAAGTGTTGGATCATTTTCAGTCAGGATTCAGAGCACACCGTAGCATAGAAACAGTACTTCTTAAGTTGCTGAATGATTTGTTGTTGTTCGGTGATTCTGGAAACTGTGCTATTTTACTTTTGCTTGACCTCAGTGCTGCTTTTGATACTGTTGATCATGTCATCCTTCTGGATCGCCTCCAGGAAGGGGTTGGCATCAATCACATGCAGAGTACCTCAGGGTTCGATCATGGGTCCAATTTTATTCTCTTTGTATATGCTCCCTTTGGGCTCCATTCTCCATAAACATTATATACAATACCATTTTTATGCTGATGATACATAGTTCTAATTATTGCTAAAACCAAGTGACACCAACTCCTTGAAGTCCCTTTTTGATTTCCTTAAAGATATTAAGTGCTGAATGGCTAAAAACCTTCTCCAACTTAATGAGAGTAAGACGGAAGTGATACTACTTGGCTCCCCCAGACCAACTAATGAATTGTCTAAGATTTTAGGGCCCTTGTCCACAAATGTGCACCCCTATGCTAGAGATTTAGGTGTTATCTTTGATTCAGCATAAAAATTTGACAAACAAATTCATTATGTTGTCAAGGGTAGCTTTTTTCATCTGAGGAACATTGCAAAGGTAAAATCCTTCCTCTCTGTTAAGGAATTGGAAATTGTTATACATGCACTTATATCGTCTCGAATTGATTATTGCAATTCTCTCTACTCTGGAATTTGTCACTCATTATTATCATACTTGCAGCTTGTCCAGAATGCGGCTGCTAGATTATTGACTGGTACCAGGAAGAGGGACCATATCTCCCCGATTTTGGCCTCTCTTCACTGGCTAGCAGTCAAATACAGAATTGATTTCAAGGTGCTGTTACTTGTTTTAAAGAATTACATGGATAGACTCTATCTCCGATCTCGTCAAGTTGTATCACGCTCCCAGTTCCCTTAGATCGTCTAACCAGTTCCTTTTAGCCATTCCACAGTCTCGGTTGAAAAACAAAAGGTGATCGAGCCTTTTCAGTTGTGGCCCCTAGACTGTGGATTAAACTGCCCATTTTTATCAGGTCATCCCCCACCACCGAGATATTTAAGTCTTGTCTTAAAACAAACTTTTATTCATTGGCGTTCGAGTCAGTTTAGGGACACTCGTGCTTAACTGTCTTGTTTGTTTCTTGTTTCTATTTATTGTTGTATGCCTTACTTGATAACTTTGTACAGCACTTTGGTCAGCATTGCCTGTTTTTAAATGTGGTTTATAAATAACTTGACTTAACATATCCGAAGTATGTTACACAGCAGGGACAAGTTTTATACTGAATGCATGATATTATTTCAACTCTTCCTCGAATGTGCCTCTTCAAACTCCTTCCCTCTCACATATCCTCTGTCTTTCTGATTATTCCTCTCACTTCCTTCTACGCTTTCCTCTGATTCATTTTATTCACTCTCTCTCCATCCATCTCCCTAATGCTACTGCTCTCCTGTAGTTGGTGAGACGCAGGCAGGTAAGGCGTCCCGTGGCCTTGCCCAGCACATCCCAGGTCCTCAGGGCTTGGAGGGCATGAAGGGGGCAGCCTCTGGCGTGGTGGCAGACCTGGCGCGTGCTCGGATAGCGCTGGATGAAAGGGGGCAGAAACTGGGCGAACTGGACGAGAGGACGGCCGCCATGCTAGCCAGCGCCGACTCCTTTGGCAAACACGCCCACGATGTAAGAGGGAGAGTTTGAGGCATTACATAATTGGACAAAACATTAGCATCCACTAGCAACTTTTACTGTATTAGTAGATAATGCTACTTGTAGATGCAAAAAGGTTTCATGTATGGTTTAGCCCAGAGGCAGAGCTTGAATGGACACACTCATAGTAGCCAATGAATGGGGCCCAAAATAAAGTTTGTTAATATCATTAAAAAAATTATAATCACATGCAGGAA
>JACXGM010002137.1:22166-37354 GCA_016801145.1 Umbra pygmaea
GACAGCCATGGCAGCATGAGAACTACAAGCATTTACAATGACAGCCATGGCAGCATGAGAACTACAAGCATTTACAATGACAGCCATGGCAGCATGAGAACTACAAGCATTTACAATGACAGCCATGGCAGCATGACCGCATCAAGTGAGAAAGGGAAGACGCTGGCGATCCAGGTCCTAAAGCAGCTAGCACCAAGGCCCTGTAACTGCAGGCACACACTATATAACCAATACTATGCAAACAGCTTACCATCACACCCATATGAGCTTGTTTGGACATCCCATTCCAAAACCATGGTCATTAATATGGAGTTGGGTTCCCTTCGCGACTACAACAGCTGCCACTTTTCTGGGAGTGTTTTCCAACATGACTTGGGAGTGTGTCTGTGGGATTTTGTGCCCATTCAGCCAAAAGAGCATGTGAGGTTAAGCACTGATATTGAACGAGCAGGCCTGATAGCAATCGGCAATCAAATTTATCCCAAAGGTTTTCAACGGGGTTGAGTTCCCAATGTTGTGTAGGTCCCCATTTTGCTGCCAAAACAGCAGACACCTTTCTATCATAACCATCATTAACCTTTTCAGCAATTTGAGCTACAGTAGCTCATCTGTCCTTACGCTTGGCCATTTTTCCTGCTTCTTCATTTCGTCCTCAAAGTTAATGTGAAAAACAGGCAAGCGTGGGATTTGAGCAACTTTGACAAGGTGCATATTGTGATGGCTAGACAACTGGGTCAGAGCATCTCTAAAACTGCAGCTCTTGTGGGGTGTTTCTGGTCTGCCGTGGTTAGAACCTATCAAAAGTGGTCCAAGGAAGGAAAAGCGGTGAACCAGCGACAGGGTCATGGGTGGCCAATGCTCATTGATGCACGTAGGGAGCAAAAGTTTGGCACGTTTGGTCCGATCAAATTTCTGAATAAGTTAACGCTCGTTCTGATATAAAAGTGTCAGAAAACGCAGGGCATCGCATTTTGTTGTGTATGCGGCTGATGTTTTGTTGGCTGAAACGGACCTACACAATGTTATTCAGGGGGTGATAATGTTATGGTGGATCAGTGTAGTGTATATATACACATCTGTTTGTCAGTGTAGACAAAACTTGCTTAATTGACAGATGTTATTAACAACCAATAGTATCTTCCATGTCCAATGTGGAAATTCAGATTTGCTTTTACGCACAGGTAGGGGGCACCGATTTTATGGGAGTAAGAGCTACCCTCCATTGAAGTGAAAGATAAACTTTGTCATAGGTTTAGCCCTTAGAGGTGGATGGAGTCAAGCTTTCAATAACACTGGTGTTCTATTTCCCTTCTTTTCACAGATGATGCTGAAGTGTAAAGACAAAAAGTGGTACCAGTTCTGATCCGAGAGG
The DNA here is from genome assembly GCA_016801145.1 of Umbra pygmaea. Taxonomy (NCBI): domain Eukaryota; kingdom Metazoa; phylum Chordata; class Actinopteri; order Esociformes; family Umbridae; genus Umbra; species Umbra pygmaea. Next base: position 23,539 of record JACXGM010002137.1, read on the forward strand.
GAGGGGTGGGGAGGGGCAGAGCCATTAGGACACAGATTTTATCCGGACTCGACATGCCCCCCCCATTCACCTCTTCATCCGTCTTTCCTTCCATTTCTTCTTCCTTCGCTGGACACAAGGGATACGTTTCCCTTAGCACAATGTTGTATACTGTATTTACCTCGGTCATTAGGTTTCAACTGAGGAATGGACTGGATAGAAGGACAAATGGAGAGAAGAATGGTTTCCTATTTATTTGTTAACATTTGTTTGTTTATCATCTCTCTGGCCTGCCAATTGCCTGGAGCTCTGGAGTTCCCTAACAGTCATTGTACTGTTGTCTCTGCTTCAACCAATCAGGGGCCAGTATACTAAAGAGAAAAACAGACACAACTGAGAAAAAAATCTACAACCAAGAAACTACAAAAAAAACTCAAATGTAAAAAGTATTTAAAAATAATAATATATATATATATATATATATTATTATTATTATATATACATAAATCTATATAAATGATCAACACTGTATTCACTTCAGACTGTCCAGTGCAAACCAACAAGAGGACAAGTGGAGAGACTGGTGGTGGGAGGGGCAAAGGAAGCTCTACTCAAAGTCACAGATGTGATGTCATAGTGATAGTTGCCTCTATGCAGAGAGTTACAAGAAAAGCAAGTCATTCCAACTGGCTCCCTTCTCCTTGCTCCAACTAGAGTTCTCATCACATGGATTCAATGTTTTTGTATTTGTTTTATTTATCTCCCCTCCTGTTTATTGTTTGTTAAATGGTTGGTCAGTTCTACTTGAAAATCTGTTTTAATTCTTTCTTATGGTAATTGTTGTGAACGCTGTGAATGATGGTACCGTTTGATTTGGTCATGGTGCCAGTATGTTTTGTGGCTTTGTCAACTTTCCATTAATCCTTACAAAAAAGGGCTGGATTCAAAAAGAGGGCATGGATATAAAAGACATAGGCCATCCATAAATTTTCATATCAGGTGTCCCAAGCATACATCAGAAATCCAGAAGCAAGACTGTCACATCTTTTGATCACTGTTATCCCCGATGATTTTAATTTTACTACTTGTTTCTTCCTTGCTGACCTCATTACACCATTTACATCTACTACAGTTTCGGTTAAATAGGGACACTGTATGAATGATGTCAGTGCTATAGTAGTCTATACACTGCTGGCCTATACAAACCCATTAGATTGGTTTTCAGGAGTGACTCTGTATGGAATTGTGATCTAGAAGTGCATGTGAACTTGAAGATTACTATACACATGGGAATAAAACCTTTTTGTGTGTCCATTTATGCAGGACTATGTACATTACAGCAAAGTCATATGTCTTTGAAGACAAACCTATCTTTCCTTCAGAATTGTGTGTAAATCTTTGTAGGTGTGAGTGGTATGTTTTTTTACATTTTATTTTTTGAAGTGTAAGATACGCTGCTATATGTGTGGTTGTGTTGATATGTTCTATGCCCATCTCAGTGGTAAAATCAGTCATTTGTATCTCATTCAGTGTTCTGCCAGGCTTCTCTACTATTCTGTTGTAAATAGGTAAATAGTTTGACAATCTAAGACCAATTGGAAAGTGTTTGACGTTGCTTACAGAAGCGACACAAGGACAGCTGCCATATTTTTTCTGACGCCAAAGAGTTACTTTAGCTTTCATTTTGTTGTACTATTACTCCACTTGGCATTCCAGGAGTTTCACTGATGGAAATACAATGGGCCAGTGTCTACATGGAGCTTAGGGAATTGTGCATACTGACACTCAGTGGGCTGGGTTTCGTTCTGAAGATGTGCTTACATCTCTAATACCATGTCGACTCATCCTGACAAGCGCTGGCGGATGACTTAGGTTCAAGATGGTTATTAGTTCCAGTAAAGCTTTTTCAGAATCAAACTAACATTGTATTCATGACATGGTGCCCTTCATAAAAGTTCTATGAAGTGGTATTTGGCTTATCTTCAAAAAAGCCTGCACACACTATGAACAAACTACAGGACCCTGCTCTGACCAGCAAAGTATGTTTAATGTTCATATTTGTGGTATTTTCCTGTTTTAGTTATAGATTGTTCTTTGATGTTTTGTGCATCGATCGTGTCCTTTTTCAAATACTTGATTTCCATGACCAATCAGTCTGGGTCCAATCAATTGTGAGAAACCATCATGAAAATATTGAAGGATGAGAGCAGAAATGATTCAGTATCCACGGTAACGAGAGGACTTCTGCACCAGCAGAATGATGTAACCTCTGTGTTAATGTGGCTCTGGCATAGGCTGGTCTCGCATGCTCAGTGTTTCAGTCGCCACACATCATGCTTCAACTCTCCCTTGCTCATCTTCGAAGGCATTCTTCTCTTGCTCCGGGTTCTAAGTGGCTAATTTTGGTGATGCTAACTTAACTGGTTGAGTCTCCTCTGTGTTCTAGAAAGCATTGTTGTGTGGATGTCGGTAAGTAGCATTGCTTCAATCTTCCAAGGAGAAATAAAATCTGCTTCAGGAAAGAAAAAAGTAGTCTGATTGAGGTCCTCTACCTTTATAGACCTTTCTGTTTTCTGTTTGATTTTATATGAGTTTCCTTTTAGTTTTGAGTGAGTTATTTCTTGTCCACACAATCAGTATGCAGTATTCCTACCTGGTATGATTCATACTCATTTACAAGAGGGAGTCTTTATGCCATATTCCCATTTATGTCCTGGATTTAACAATTATAAGTGGCTTGCAGTACTTTCTCATTGTAGCCAATTTTCTTGTACAGTTTTATGCAAATTTCACATGGATGTTTATGACTATCTGCTGCCACAATTTAGAAATTCTGTAGATAGAAATGACTGTGCAACGGAAAATAAAAGTGGAAAAAAAAATGTATACTTCCTACTCCTTTTTCCTTTATGAAGCACAGTGCCATGAAAATCAATATTTTCAGGTATGAAAACATGATAGCCCCCAAAGTTAGAGTCACACCATCCTACAGGAATACAAAGATGGTCGGGGACTCCTGGACATTTCTAGAACATTATACACTCATGGTCCATATTGACATTATTGTATCCCGAAGTTGCTGCAGATTTTGTCAGCTGAAACATTATGATGCGAATTGAAAGTTAAATATGTAACAACAGTTATACAAGCTATTGGATCACTCCAATAGGTTATCCTTCCACGCGGCAGGATACATTCCAAGTAAGAATTTAATTTTTTTCCTGTGGACTGGGTAGTGCTGCGGCCAGCCCCCCTTAAATAGCCGCTGCAGTACTACTTGCACCTCATCTATTTTGAGGCACTGTAGATCACTGTCAAGAGGACTGGAGTGATCCAATAGCTCACATAACCGTGGTTACCCATACAAAAATATAATATATGGCATATGAAAAATCTCAACATATATTTGAAAATATATGACCAAATATTTAGATTACAAATTTGAATTACAAAATTAGGAAATATATGTCACATATATAAAAATGACAAATGTTTGTATATTTTGACATGTACATATATGTCATGATGTTTCCACCATATATGGCAATATCTGAAATTGAAATTATATACATTACATCACTTATACACTGTAAACCATAGGTACATGCAGATATGGATGTCAAATGTGGAAATCGGCCATTTGTTGTATATTGTATATTTTGACATACATATACGTGATGATGTTTCCACCATATATGCCAATTTAGGACATATAAGTTATTTACATATATGGCCAGGGGTGGACTGGGACCAAAAATCAGCCTGGCATTTTGACCCTGACCGGCCCACCACACAAGATCACAAATACCACTTGTCCTTGCACTCCCCTGAATATGTATACAAACTCCTACCCCTTAAAATACTAACGCCATGTAATGAGTATGCAAGAATCAGTGAGAATTGACACATTAAATACTGTATTTAAAAAAAAGTGGTGTTAAATGTAAACTTAACCAATCAAAAAGGATGTAGGTGAACTCAGGAGAGGACATTGTCTGTGTGTGTGTGACGGAGAGAGAGAGAGAGATAGAGAAGGATGTTAAAAGATTGATCAGTGATTGATAAAATCAGCAGTTTATGAACTGACATGAGAAAGGATGATCCAGTGTCGATGATCACTGTTTTCCAAACAAAGTGGTGTTGAATACATTTTAAAATCAGAAAAGTCAAAAGGAGCCTACTGCCGAAAACATTTGTGTCAATATGACACATTTCGCAGCGTCTGGCTTGAAGGGCCTGTTTTTTTCTCACGCAGCTTCTCTGCATCTCCTTTTCATTACTTCTCCATGATCACACTGAAACTCATGCAGCAGGCAGGCAGACCACTGTCTGGCAACACTTTGCCAGATGCCAGCAAGGTTATCTAGGCCAAAATCTTGTCAAAAACCCTGAGAATGCACAAATAAACGCCCTAAATAGTTTGGCTTGTTTATCATTTAAACACATTGAATTCATTAACAAGCTTTAAAATGACAAATGTTTCAACTTAGTCTATCCAATTTCAGAAAGAATATTCAATCAAATGAATGCAAAAGCAGGCTACACTGACCTGAGTCAGACTATTGTACTATAAAACTATAAGCTTATGTTACGGAAAATAATGTGATCAACTTAGACTATCAATGAGTCTGTTTATTATCAAATAAAGTAGTTTGGAACAAAAGTATTCAGTAACATAAAAACAATGAGTGGATATAGCCTATAGATATACAAAATATACTTTAACATTTCAATTATTCAAATACCAACATGAAACATGCATATTCATGAATAACATTACAGGAAAATGTTGATTATAGAACAGGGGTGTCGACTCTTTGCAGAGGCAGTGCATTCATGACTGGCAGGCCAACTGTAGGCTACACAAAAAATATTTTCATACGCCTACGCCAAATGTCGGGGCAGGCGGAATGATCTATTTTTTTATTTGATCTATTTCTAAACTAGCACACCTGATTCAACCTGTCTGCTAATTATCAGGCCCTTGATTAATGAATCCGGTGAGTCTAATATTTTAAGAACTGTTCAAACAGTTTTTACAGTGAGTACAACAGCAGTCTATGGGCTGAGAAATTGTTTTCTCACTCAGACACATCCACCACCAAAACTTTCTTTACCTACAGGTGAATTTGTACATGAATCAAAACAGTTAAACTTTATTTAAATACCTACAGTGGGGAGATCAAGTATTTGATGCACTGCCGATTTTGCAGGTTTTCCTACTTATAAAGCATGTAGAGGTCTGTATTTTCATCATAAATACACTTCAACTGTGAGAGACGGAACACGTATGCTTTTTCAATAATTAATTAGCATTTTATTGCATTACATAAGTATTTGATAACCTACCAACCAGTAAGAATTCCAGCTCTCACAGACCTGTTAGTTTTTCGTTAACAAGCTCTCCTGTTCTCCACTCATTACCTGTATTAACTGCACCTGTTTGAACTCGTTACCTGTATAAAAGACACCTGTCCACACACTCAATCAAACAGACTCCAACCTCTCCACAATGGCCAAGACCAAAGAGCTGTGTTAGAACATCAGAGATAAAATTGTAGACCTACACAAAGCTGGGATGGGCTACAGGACAATTGGCAAGCAGCTTGGTGATAGGGCAACAACTGCTGGCGCAATTATTAGAAAATGGAAGAAGTTCAAGATGACGGTCAATCTCCCTCGGTCTGGGGCTCCATGCAGGATCTCACCTCGTGGGGCATCAATGATCATGAGGAAGGTGAGGGGTCAGCCAAGAACTACACGGCAGGACATGGTCAATGACCTGAAGAGATCTGGGACCACAGTCTCAATGAAAACCATTAGAAACACACTACGCTGTCATGGATTCAAATCCTGCAATGCACGCAAGGTGCCCCTACTCAAGCCAGCGCATGTCCAGGCCTGTCTGAAGCTTGCCAATGACCCTCTGGATGATCTGAAGGAGGAATGAGAGAAGATCATGTGGTCTGATGAGACAAAAGTTGAGCTTTATGGTCTTAACTCCAATCGCCGTGTTTGGAGGAAGAAGAAGGATGAATACAAACCCCAAGAACACCATCCCAACCGTGAAGCATGGTGGAAACATCATTCTTTGGGGATGCATTTCTGCAAAGGGGACAGGACGACTGCACCGTATTGCGGGGAGGATGGGGACATGATTGCGAGATCTTGGCCAACAACCTCCTTCCCTGAGTAAGAGCAATGAAGATGGGTCGTGGCTGGGTCTTCCAACATGACAACGACCCGAAACGCACAGCCAGGGCAACTAAGGAGTGGCTCTGTAAGAAGCATATCAAGGTCCTGGAGTGGCCTAGCCAGTCTCCAGACATGAACCAATAGAAAATCATTAGAGGGAGCTTAAAGTCTGTATTGCCCAGCGACAGCCCCGAAACCTGAAGGATCTAGAGAAGGTCTGTAAGGAGGAGTTGGCAAAATCCCTGCTGCAGTGTGTGCAAACCTGGTTAAGAACTACAGGAAACGTGTGATCTCTGTAATTGCAAATAAAGGTTTCTGTACCAAATGTTAAAGTTGAACTGAACTGGAAAGGTGATATAACAGACATTTTCTTCCTTCTCATTTGTACAATGATTAAAATGGCTAAATTTGTTAGAAGGGATAAACTGGTATGTTGAAAGTGTTGTTTTTGTTACATGGGTGCCGCCATTTTGGATTTCAACAATCGGCTACGTCACTGGTATGGTAAGCTACTCAGCCATAGCAGGTAATGAGTCTGAGGCTAACTGACATGACTGAGGAAACAGGCCTATGGGGGGTTTATACTGCATTGCCCCTGGCTGCAGTAATGAATGGTATAGGGCTAAGGCAGCTGGGGTTAAAATAAATTTCCACAGGCTACCTTTGACAAGGAAACCAGCCCCTCAATTCATGGCTAGCTGCCTTAAAACTGGCTAGCCCTCCGAGAGCCGCTGAATTTCGTGTCTGTAGCGAGCATCTTTTAATGACAGACAATTTGGAGAACTGTACTTTGAACACAACAGTGTCACTAGTGAGGGTTAAGTCCAACAAACTGAAACCTGAGGACATTTCTTCATTGTTTGACTTTTCAGGCTACAGTACAGGGCAGACAGATAGACCAACGGAAAGTAACACCGCCGTCACTATCTGCCGCAGGGAAAGGGCGCTGAAATGCTCAAGTCAGGCAGAGGACAGTTTAGCTGTTATCCAGCAATGCTAGCAAGTCTACTAAGCAAAGGGCTGGGTGTAACGTTGTTGTCACATACATATTCACATACACACACAAATAATGCCTAACGTGTAGACTTTATAGCGTTTAACAAAACTGAGACTGACACTGGACATTAATTGAAATTGAGTCACGAAACCAAGCTAGATACAGTACGTAACGATCCAACCTAGGAGAAAGGGCTATCAGTTAAACATGTTAGAAGCACTCATTTCAAACTATACAATCTAGCACTCCGACCATAGACTGTATTACACCTTATATACAGCGGGTGAAATATGTATTGAACATTACATAATTAATGCACCTTATATACAGCGGGTGAAATATGTATTGAACATTACATAGTTACATAGTTACAGCACCTTATATACAGCGAGTGAAATATGAATTGAACACTTCAACATTTTTCTCAGTAAATATATTTCCAAAGGTGCTATTGACATGAAAGTTTCACCAGATGTTGGTAACATTCGAAGTAATCTATACAAACAAAGAAAACAAAACAAATAAGTTCAGAAATGAAGTTGTGTGTAATAATGTAAAAGTTAAATGCTCTAGGTGTACTCATTATGGCAGCACCATGCACCTTCAGGGGCTTTGATCAAATATAAATGGCTTTTCTCATCCCTTATGTTACATTAAATTGAATTTGTAAAACAACTGGCCACTGGATTGAATAATAATAATATCTGATGACTGTACCTATTAGGTAGATGGTTTACTTTAACATTTTCTAACATGACTAAATGTCATTACAATGACATAATAATCCAATAATAACCACATTATTCAAAATCAACATGTTGGGTCATCAGGCACATATTTTATTTATTTGCCTTAGCTAGTTCTCAAAATTAATAAACATTACTTTGAAATATTATTTATTATTTTAGCCTGAGTGTTAAAAACACCCCTTCAAGTTATCATCTTTAACACCAAACATGTCATTTAAATCCATCCTTCAGTCTTTTCAGTTCAGAGAAGTGTCTATACGGTTTTACAAACACAGTAGGCTAAAGTATGTACTAAAGTCCAGGTACTTTTTTCGTTCAGCATCAGTATACGTGCGATCTTCGGATGCTGCTCTCATCTGCTCATCAAATCCTTCCAGACTGCCTGCACTGTGCTGAGCTGGGCTGTGCTTGGCTGTGCTTGCTCGGCTTGGCTGTACTTGGCTGCACTGTGCTGAGCTCAGCTGTACTTGGCTGGGCTGGGCTTTACTTGACTGACCTAAGCTGAGCTGTATTTGGCTGGGCTGAGCTGCTGTGAGCTGGCCTTTTTAACTGTATTCTATATTGCAAATATATTGTTTTAATTACATCTTATTATGGTAAAACATTTGGTTATTTTCAACTAATTTTAATGAAGACATCTGTGAATAATAAGAAGTGTTGACCAATATATCTACAATTTTCCCCAACAACAGCCATGTTATCACATAAGCACAATTTGCCCTTGAAAAAAGTTGGTGATCTTTCTTTTTCCACTTTTTCTCTCCATGATGCAGGAGTCAGGACTCTAGGTTAAGAAAAATAATATTAACTTCCTAGCTAGTATACCAAACTCTCATTTACATACTCATTCATGCTAAACCACATTCACTTTAAATTAACTCACAGACTTGAAGTCAGTCCTGGTTATCTCTCATATTCACTGACTGGACAAGTAGGTTGTTTAGTAAGCATTAACACACGACAGACTGTGCGTTGCCAGGGAATAACCGCACACCTTAGCAGTGTAGAAAGCCACGAGGCTGAAAGCCGGAGGTGTGTGGTTATTCCCTGGCAACGCACAGTCTGGAGTGTGTTAATGCGCTTATAAAACGGTTGCCATTATTTTATTTGTGAAAATTATTGTTTAAATTATTATTTTTAGCGAAAGAAAATGGTCACGAGGCGTGCGGTTATCGTGAAACATTAACATACCCCCCCCCACCAGAGGTGGGTAAAAGTAAGAGTAAGAGTACTCTGCTGGGTTCACCCATTTTGGGATGTTTGCAGTAACAACCTAACTTACCTGGTAAGGGGAGTTCATTACTAACCAATGAACATAACTAGTCATTTTTTACTCTTTATTTTCAATTTATAGATCACTGTAAGTTATGAACTTCATTTACTTTTTCATTTTGGTCTTAATGAGGAACTTCCCAAAATTTGTGAACCCAGCCGAACCCAGAAAATTACTCTTACTTTTACCCACCTCTACCCCCCACCACTCCTTTTACTGTTGCCATGTTACTATGCCACAAATCAAATATAGTTCCTATCAAACTGATAATTTAGATTGTTTATAACAAGGTCTGAACACTTATGTACAGTTTACTTTAATTTAAATGGCATTCGTTTGCCAGTTTGCTTTAGTGATGCATTTTTTATGCTATTGAAATGTTTAGGTGATACAGACCTTACTGTCAACATCAATCAGCCTGCTATAGCTACTCTACTGACGACACTATAGTTAACGCAGTCAAGCAAACATCTGTGCAGTTTTGCATTGCAAGTGCGTTTCTTTGAATTTTGTTTCTGGACATTTATATACATCCATCAAAAGCCACATTGTGCAATCTTGCCCCATGTATTATGCAGGGGCTGTCATTAACAGGCTATAATTAATAAAACTATTATTTAGCCTAGTATTCGTTCCCGGTTATTAGATAGTACAAATACTAAAGTATTTTACTAACTGCTGTACTGCAGTTACGTTGTAGTCTTAAGTATTTGACCAACTGGTAGCCTATATTTTATGAGGTTTCAAGGATTATTAACTGTCTGTGCGTAAAACTGTTATAGTAGGCTATACTCTGCGGCTTGAAGTAGATGGTAGTTTCCAAAATATCCACATATTTATAAATGGTAAAATCAAAAAATTCGATCCTTTCTAGATTTCTCTCTGCTGTCAATTTTAAATTCGGATCTTATGAGTTAAGAGAGAAAAACTGCGAGGGTAGTATCTGTTCCATTCCATAGGATATAATCTTTTCCAAAGAACAACCTGGTGATATCGATTTTTTTAAACATCATAAATATATCTTCCAGTGCCCCCTGAATAGATCGGCATAGTTTGGGCAAAATCAGCACCAATCGCCGTAATCGTGAAAAAGCCTAAATGAATTAGCTAATTAAGCATGTGAATAGCTATAGGTAAATGCGAAAACTAATTTCTACTAGTTAATAAAATGTTTGCTTATGTTTGCATATGTGGTTTAAACACCTTTCTGGACATTACCTTGGAAAAATGTACTAATTGCGACATCCACTATAAGGTTTGCACAGAACATTTTTTAGCCTATAAACTGTTCACTTTGACACAGTCGTCCGCTGTCAAATTGTGGGATTCATTTCAGTCGCATTGCACTTGAACATTATAGCGTTCGTCATCAGAAAAATGCAGTTATTTAAATTGCACTATTTTTACAAATAATGTAATAGCACACATAAAATGTGTTATTAATATTAGGTTGATTTCAACGACAGAGGGATGGAGATCATTTCATTTGCTAACAACGTGTAGGAAAACAATTGATATTTTTAAATATGAAGAATGGCGTCTAGGGTTAAATGGATAAACAAACCAACCCGTGAAATGGGGAAAACTCAGTGTTTGTAATGTGAGTGGTAGGTCAGACATTAGGCTAACGAGCCAGCCACCGGTGTATTGACCGGTATTGACATGACAGCCACTAGCTAGCTATCTCTTCGTCACGAAAACACACTTTATTACAAAAAAGATTAGATTACTTAAAATTGGTTAGCATGTCTACATCAGTGACAATCTTTTTGTGGTAAGTGAATGTTAAAAACTTTTTTATTTTTTAGATGGTCTTATTTGGAAGTTGGTGTTGAGATTTGAAGCGAGAGGAATTGTCCGCCATGTTTTTTATTTTGTTCAGCTCCTCAGGAGAGTAGTACAGTGAACCCTCGCTATATCGCGGTTCACCTTTCACGGTCTCGCTGCTTCGCGGATTTGCTTTGTGCATTGTGTTCTGCATTCTGATTGGCTAAACAGTCTCTCTGCTTCTTCTCTACCTGTGTGTCAATAACGTTGCGGTTTATACACGTACGTAAAACAGCTTGCCAAATTTAAGTTTGCAAATTCTCTTGCAATTACAAGTTTCTCTAAAACCCATAATGTCGACAAATGTTCTGCGTTTTTTTTCATAATCATTTTACATTTCTCTCCCGTTTTAATCCAATGACTCGGGTCGCGGTGGGGCTGTGCTCATCTCCGCAATTTGAAGCCTTCAGTTTGTATTGATGATTAAAATTATTATTTTACAACACAGTAGTTATTTGTAATAAAAAATGTTTATACAGTACTTTTATTTGTTAAACAAATGCTTGGGCCTGTAAAAAGGTTTTGTTCTTTGGTTTCAATGTATTATGGAGTATTTCATTGTATAATAATAAAAAAATAAAGGTTACTACTTCGCGGATTTCGCCTATCGCACATTCTTTTCGGAACGTAACCCCCGCGAAAAACGAGGGTTCACTGTATAACACTTTTACGCACAGACAGTAGCTAATAATCCTTGATACCTCATATAAAATATAGGCTACCAGTTGGTCAAATACTTAAGACTACAACGTAACTGCAGTACAGCAGTTAGTAAAATACTTTAGTATTTGTACTAGCCTATCTAAAAACCGTGAACGAATACTAAATTAATAGTTTTATTAATTATAGCCTGTTAATGACAGCACATGCATAATATAGGCTACATGGAAGTCTGCCCGTATTCATAACGTTTCGTTTCCAGACAAGATTGCACAATGAGGCTTTTGATGGATGTATAAATGTTCAGAAACAAAATTCAAAGAAACGCGCTTGCAATGCAAAACTGCACAGATTTTGGCTTGACTGCGTTAACCATATGTCGTCAGTAAAGTAGCAGGCTGATTGAATGTTCACAGTAGGGTCTGTATCACGTAAACATTTGAATTGCATAAAAAATGGATCTCTAAAGCAAACTGGCTAACGAATGCCATTTAAATTAAATGAAACTGTACAAAAGTGTTCAGACCTTGTTATAAACTATAAACTCAATCTAAATTATCTGTTTTATAGGAACTACTTGATTTGTGGTGTACTAACATGGCAACAGTAAAAGGAGTGGTGGGGGGTACGTTAATGTTTCAAGATAACCGCACTCCTCGTGACCATTTTCTTTCGCTAAAAATACTAATTAAAACATTAATTTTCACAAATGAAATGTTGGCAACAGTTTTATAAGCGCATTAACACACTCCAGACTGTGCGATGCCAGGAAATAACCGGCTTTCAGCCTCGTGGCTTTTTACACTGCTGAAGTGTGCGGTTATTCCCTGGCAACGCGCAGTCTGTCGTGTGTTAATGCTTACATATTTATTGTCTAAACTTGTTCTTTTGAACCAAATAAAAAATGTCAAATTGAAAGAGAACTGTTGTTTATGTATATGAAAAACAAATTGCCTAATGCCTACTTTAGGCTGTTATGTAGCTAACTGGCTACTTTCTGCTCATGGCTGTCCCGGAGAATTGTATAAGATCTGTATAACCCCATCGGTTCCCCAGCTCTTTTTTGTTGCTGTTGCACAAGTTATTCCGAAAGCTGGAAAACAGTGTCACCTTGTGCAAGCTCATCTCGTCCAGCAAAACTTCAAGTTCCTCTGACGAGAAGCTTGGTGCCCTTTTTTTACGTTGCTTCTCCACCCTATTCTCTATGTAACTCTCTCTCTCTGTTTATTGTAGATAGGTTGCTTTTTATTCTAATTATTAACCAATGGCAATCAAAACCACATTAAACAGAAGTAACTGAAGCTGCTTGCCATTCAATTCTGATTGTAAAGTACCTTATCATTGATATAAAAGTGTATTACATAATTTTTAGAAGTCGTTAAACCCACGTCAAGAAGCGGGACAAGTGTCAAAACGGGAGAGGAGGGTGAATGATTAGCGAGGGATACCCGGTTCGTCTACCAGTCACAACATATCGTATGAACACATTACTGACAATTTGATAATTGAATTAATAAGTCTATATTTTACTGATAACTTAAACTATGCTAATATAAATGTTACTGGAATAATTTGAGGAATGTTTCATTTACATAGAACGTGTTGTCTTTCTTAACACATAATGCACCTTTTCGTGAAGCGAAAAATCGATTCCTGAGCAATCGATGACAACAAATTCAGCACCTTCCCTTGGGACAGCGCCTTTGTAACGTCGAACTTAAGAGGCAACGCGTTAAGAAGCTTCCTAAGGGACACTTCGGGGAACACACTTAGGAACATAAACAACTTTGTTAAGATGTATCTTTTTGAGTCTTTTTAGCGCGCTAAGTATGAACGTTATCGGGGAACCGGGCCCAGATTGATATGCTGGAGCTAAAAGCACAACCTAAAAATGCTAAAAGTCTGCATGAATGACTGGCAGTCACTACTCAAAATAGAGACTGGCCTACATTTCAATTCCATGTTCCTGTTGATTGCTTAAAGGTACAATATGTAATATCAATCAAAACAATAACAAAATACATACTTTGCATTAAAAGCAAACATCACTATACATATATTATATATATTTCTTAGTTGTGTACTTACATTATCCTAAATGTTTCCACAAACTTTCAAATCCAGAGAAATTTGTAT
>JACXGM010002137.1:37454-49094 GCA_016801145.1 Umbra pygmaea
GTTATAATTTTTTTAACAATATATTACTTTGTCAGTGAACATTTTTTCTGCCGGAGACGCTAGATTGGAAGGTTGTCATTGACGACGATAACAAAACCCATGATCCCACGCAACCTCCCGACGTCATCCAAGTACATCTTTTGCTATTGTTTTGATTGAGAGCCCCCTGGTGGCCAAAAATTACATATTGCACGTTTAATAGATTAACAAATCTTCATGTTAGAGGATATCTTTTTTATTCAGTTTGAAATTTATACAGTGGGATCTATGTTAGAATACGTGGGTTTAACACTTATGACGTGCTGTACATCGTAGTCAGGCACAAAGTAAATACATTTCACAATGGCCAGTTGTAGTTCTTACATAACAGCCTATTTAGCCTATACACATACCATAACTGAATTTGGGGGGTGTGGGGACAAAGTGGAGTGTCAAACTTGTTACAACATCGTTATACATTAGCAGACTTCCTGCACGAACTGCAGGTGCAGGGAGGACCAAGTACCCTTCACTGCAGTGTGCAATTCAGGGTGTGCCTCAATGTGGGTGGAGTCAAACGTCTATGCATTGTGCTGTACGAGGGTTCTTGTTTTGAGGTTGGGCTCAATGTGGTCGGAGTCAAAAGTTTGACTCCTCCCACGTTTGACCCCACCCACAATTTCTTTACAACCAGCACATGCGTTGTAATGGTTAAGGTTAGGATTAGGAGATGGGAAAAAATATTATATAAAGTGGTACCAGCACATGTGTTGTAATGGTTAAGTTTAGGATTAGGTGATGGTAAGTGCACACTGCAAAGACATTTGACTCCTCCCACATTGAGACAAACCCTGAATTGCACACTGCAGTGAGGGGCTTCTCGGGAGGACTCGCTGAACTAATCCATTGCTGGAACAAATCGTTTGTGATCTTGAGACTCGCCGCAAATCGTTCGCGATTCGGCGAATGAATCAGTGAACAAATCTTTTTAGTGAACTGAATCAAAAGATTTGTGTCCCTGAAAAGAGTCGAAACGCCCATCATTAGTAAACAGAATCCAATGTCCCTTTCTACTCACCCTGAGTGGAGCTAGCTGCTGTTCACCGTCCCAGGGCAGATTAGATTGTTGATGCAGAGGGAGTTCAACTCGCAGAAATAGCTGCTAGTTCAATAGTAAGAGGGGATGTAGAGGGAGTTCAACTCACTAAAATAGCTGCTAGTTCCATAGTAAAAGGTATCTGTGCAATATCCATCCGTGCAATATCCATCAACAACCGCAAAGAAAAAGTCTGCCAACTCTAAACTTAACAAGCAACCCCATTGGATGAATTTGTCAAATCACATTTTCCATTTATCAGCCTAGGTTTTATAAAACGCACAGGATATCAACCATGTTTTTCTATTTTCTCTAAATGCACATGATAAGCAGTCTCTATTTCCTAAAATGGACAATGTGCTTGGATACGTAGTTATTTACTCCATTAATAATTTACAGTGTACATTACAATGCACATCATCCAAATACAATCTAATGCATATTTTAGACACAACTTTGTATTATATGCCATTGAACTGACTCATTTTCGTGTGTAAAATCCTGCAGTTGTTGCCTGTACTGTTAGGACCTTCTCAGGTCCTGCCATACCAGTGACGTCATAGAAATTGGCAGCGTTCTATACTAACAAAAGCAGTTTTGGGTGTTGCTTAAAAAAGCTATGTATTGATTTTTTGATAAAAAAATGTGTTTAATTCTTTTTAATTGTCATAAATAACACATTATCAACATTGATTCTTTCAGTTCAGTTCATCTTTAAGTTCTGCTTTTCTGATGTATGAATTATGTCATGCAATAAAATGCAAATTCATTATTTAAAAATCATACAATGTGATATTCTATACATTAAACAGGAATGAAAACTTTTGTACTTTTTATGTAACAATTCTAAAAATACTTCAGACTTCAAGAACATTGCTGTTTATTTGAACATTTACAAACAGTTATATTTTTTATGTAACACTACTTAGAGTAATAATTCAAACATGAATATTACATAGAAATTATACACCAATCATCCATAACATTATGACCACCTGCCTAATATTGTGTAGGTCCCTCTTCAGCCGCCAAAACAGCAGCCACCTATGCAACAAACAAGCTGTAAAAGATACATGGGTTTCAGTTGATTTCTGTCTGTAAAGGTAAATAAAATAACATGTAATATGTCTATACATCAATGTCTATAATTATTATTTAAAAAAACGCACACGTCAGGATTTGAAAAGATGACCTAATGACCGTAAGGCATACTATACTACCGCTGCCCTATTCCAGACGGATCATGAAAGGTCATCTAAAGGATATGACTAGGCGACTTTATGTTGCAGCAACACATTTTTATCAGTCTTTACATGAGTCAATCAACTTAAATGTTAAAATGTCTAGTCAAATGTAAGACACGTCTTTCATTGCTTAAATTTGAGCAGAAAATGCCTTTCAGAGGCAGAGAAAACAGTTGTCCTTTCATCAGTAATGTAAATCTTAGTTAAACACTCCCGGCTCCCAGCGCTGTGTGAACGCGTTCATGTGATTGGCTTATAAGTAAACAATCCCCCACCTAGGGTGCGTTCTTGTGATTGGCTAAAACAAGGGAAATATCTGAGTGGTTGTAGATCATTATCTGTTTAAAAAAAAAGGCATTTGTGTGTCGAGCCAAGTCAGGGGAGTCTCAAAATTCACACACAAATGCAGTGACATTCACAGACCGCAAGCAGTTTGTAAATCAAGATATATTTGTGTGTGCATCAGAAACACATTTCTGAATCTTGTCCTGTGCATTTCTGAATCTTGTGTGCATTTGTAAAAAAAAATTGCCTTTCTGAATTATATGTGTATTTATGAATTTTGTGTGCATTTGTGAATTTTGTATGTATTTGTGATTCTTCTATGCTTTTAAACTTTTGTGAGTGCATTTGTAAATTTTGTGCGCATTTGTGTATCCTGTGTGTGTATTTATGAATCGTGTGTGCATGTATGAATCCTGTGTGTGCATATGTGAATGTAGTGTGTGCATTTATCTTTATTGAGACTCTTTTAGCTCTATTTTTTTTGCAGTTACTATTTACCCCATAAAAAAATGGGCTGGTGCACCATGAAACTCCAGGGCTGAAAATGTTTCCCACTCCTGGCCCCAACCGTACATTTCAGAATTTCTCCCAAATTATGTTCTCAGGAAACTATTTTGAAAACCTGAATTACGTTATATGCCAACATTTTTTTTTTTACGTTTGAACTGCACGTTTCGTTATTAGGCTATATTTATACTTTTTTACGTTGCCCCTGTACATTTAGTTTAGCGGATTTATGCGAGAACATTCCACACATTCCATAATTTCCATAGCGTTCGAAATTACACTTCCTGTTCACATCACTAGCCTGTGATGTTGCTTGCTGTTGGCCACTGGCAAATTGCCAAGCTCTTAAATGTTTATCTATATTTTATCATTTACGCTAAACTCTCCTGCTACGAATCTACCAAAGTACTAGTTTTCTGTTCTATCAACGATTTCACCTCGGGACGCTATTTTTGGACACACTTAGTTTCTGCCTCGGGAAACTTCGGAAACTTCCTCCTCAAAAAGGAGTGTCTACCCCGGGACGCTATTGAACATCAGAGGAGTCTCTCAACTACTGCGACCAGTCGAAAGCTAAGTAGCATGTCGTACTACAGTTGCTGTTCTCTCCTTCTTGCTAAAATAGCTAATTATCTCTGGTCCCCTCCCAGTCAGGGGTAGTGACGAGATCTACAGCAGACTCTCACAACTCAATCGCTGGCTGAAGATGGTTATCTGCCCATCACAGGAGATAAAATTAGTAGATAACTGGCCCTCTTTTTGGGACTTGCACAGAAAAAGCATCAAGCCTAACCTGCTGAAGAGTGACGGACTCCATCCTAGCTGGAGTGGTCCTCTTCTTTTATCTAGCAACATAGACAGGAGTCTTAACTCCTATAGCCTCACCATGAAATAGGGTGCAGGTTAGGCTGCAGACTATTAGCCAGTCTGATAGCTTAGTGGAGTCCACCGCTAGCGTAGCCAGTGAAGTGAGCTCAGTTTTCCTCATTGAGATTGTGACTGTACCTTGATCCAGGTTGTGTAAGGCTAAACGAGGTGGGGTTCACCATAGAAATCTTACTATAATAAAGCCCTCCACCACTTCTGTCATCAATAATAATAAAAAAATAGAAAAAAGACACTAACCTATAAATGGGACTACTAAATGTACGATTCCTTACCTCAAAGGCAATTATAGTAAATGTACTAATTACAGATCATTAACTTGATTTGATTGGCCTGTGTGAAACCTGGCTTAAGCCTGATTAATTTATTTCCCTTAATGAGGCGTCTCCTCCTGGTTTCATTGGTAATCATATCCCCCGCGAATCTCGCAAAGGCGGTGATGTGGCCTTCATTTATGACACTGATCTTAAACTTACACTAAAAAAAATGACTGGGTTTGTGTCTTTTGAGGTTTTAGTCATGAAATCTGTGCTTAAGGTGAATAGGGTAAAATTTTTAAATAATAGATATCACCATGAAACTTCCTCAGTTGATTACTTACACAACTATATAAAAAAATGTATTACAAGTTTTTGAAATATGTATGTTCATTTATGCAAATTAGGCATTATCGCATTAAATATGCGCAATCTTGCATATATTTTCAGTAGATAGATCTGAACGTAGGATAAAGCCAGGGGCAAAATTCTTTTTTCATTTTGTTTACACACAAGATATCTGCTTTTATTACCAGGAAATCAAAATAAACTGTCCATAGCCTTAAAATAACAATTTTCGCCACATTTATTTATTAAAATGTCACATAAATCAGGCCAGGAATGATTTATGTGACATTTTAATAAATGTCACATCAATCAGGCCAGGAATGATTTATCAACAAATCCCTCTGTAAATATCTTCAGAAAACTGCTAAGTGTATTACTGGAAAGTTTGGTGTATATAGGTGCTACATAGGCTGAGATATGTCTACCGGAAAATTGTAAAAAACTCAATTTGAGAAAACGGCATTTTTAAGATTTAAATAGGGAAATTTAATACATTTCTATTGCAAAAAATTGTTTAAAAACAGAATAAGTGCTCAGGCCCTTATAATAATATAGAATATTTTAAACTCATGAAAATTGATTATTTAATAACAAGGCCTACAACTGCTGTAACTCAATGAATTAACTTGTGCGTATCATGCACAACGTTGCCAACAAAACCCACGGTAGACAGTTGTATGGACACAGAACAAGACCAACAGTAGATGTCACAGCTTTCTAAAGTCTAATGTCCAATCCAGCACCATATTTAGGTCCCTCTGACATCTCTTGCTGGTGCCTTTTCACTTATCTGTGCTCACAGGTTTTAATTTCTTTTCACTTGAGTGGCAAAAGTACTTTTAGTATGTAGTATGTAGTATGCATATTGGGATTCACAAGAGTCTGGCCACTCTCCATTGGCAAGCGTTAACTTCCTTGAAAGTGGTTACTCTGTTGAAGTTTTAAACTATTTGATCTGCTCAGAGCCACTCTGAATCTGCCATAACCAATCGCTAACGTTTGGTCGTGACGTACTACACTCAAACTAGCGCAGGACATCAACCACATCGTTTTCAGCCACTCCCTCTGTTCGCTGGATGGACCGGTAAAAAATTGTTCTGAGAAAACCAAGGAATATTCTGCAAACCCAGATGGAGTACTGAAGGAAAACGAAGTACGTAGGAGGGCGCCAGGCTAACACCTCTTCCCACCCATATTGGTATTTGATGTTCTGCAAATATATATTTTGATAAAAATGGTTGAACAGTCTAAGTTAAATAACAGTGGAATAGTGTCGTTTGCCCCTATACACAAATCCGCCGAGAACTCTACGGGTGCCACCATCTTGCCTGCCGCCATTACTGCGAAGTGTTACACTTGCCGGTGCCCTCTAATGGCATTTCAATGAAAGCGGATCCTGCTCATCAGTGTTGCCATGTCCGCGGTTTTCTAGCCAAATTGGGCTATTTTTAAATCAATTTGGCGGTAGAAAATATATTGGTCGTGGGTTGCGGTTTTTTGGGCTATTTTTAAACAACCACATCTGCAGCATTTTCCTTTAAATAAATAAATGTGACCTAGGCTGTATGGTCGAGCCTGTGCCAGGTATGAGAGGAGCTACTGCATGGTGTGTATGAAAGAGAGGAAGAGTAGTCAATGTCAGTATATGAAATTAAGAGAATATGGTAAAAAAATCACATTTATATGTACATTGTGGAAAAAAGTATTGGATTTTTTTACTCCGTGGCAACGTAAACAAAGTGGGCTAGTTTTAAGGCATTTTGGGCTGTTTTTGAGTAGTCATCGGGCTAGAATTTTATGATTGACCTGGCAACCCTGCTGCTCATGAAAGAAAATGTCTGATGAAAGAGTACATTGAGTAGATGATGTCAGGCAGTGGCCAAAAATTACAGATAAAGGTAATTTATTGAAAACATAACGTATTAATGTAAAAATGTGTCAGCCAAACGTAATGTAAAGTAATTAAGGGGAGACACGGCAAGCAAAAACAATTTTGTTTTGTTTTCACTGGTCAATTTTGAGATTTTGGGCTATTTGTCTTCAGTAATATGTCTTCTTTCAGACTTGTGGTGAAAAAAGTACGAAATACACATTTAGGTCTTTATTTTACCCTATTCACCAGTAGTGTCTCCCCTTAAGACGTGTATTAATTGATGGCAAGAATAAAACCGAACACTGTCATTACTAGCTGTGTTGCTAATATGTTCACTACCTTCACAAGTTGCAAATAACTATTAGCCACGACCAGTTATAGCAATGAAATACAGGTATTCAAGATTATTTTATTAATCATCTGGCATGCGATGAGCTTCAGAACCTAAACTACAGGGCATTGATTGAAGGTCAGAATTACATGAGCTCCGGATGGATTGGCCAGATACTGCATACCATCGCAAATGAGCTCATCACATTAAAAGGTGTTTTGAGGTTTTCACAGGCAGTGAACTCGTACCATAATGTGTCAGTAACGATACAGAGAGAAAACTGCAAAGTTCTCGAAGTAGTGTGTGACTGCATGGCCGGCCGAGGGAAGTGTTGTAGCCATACAGCAGGGCTACTGTACAAAATTAAAGATGCACCAACAAAAGGTTTTACAGGCTTGGCCTGCACAGACACAGCATGTGCCTGGAACAGCTCCACTTGTGACAATATAGTGCCAGAGACAGTGGAAAATATGCAAACGCAGCGCAGTGGCCCCAGGAAATCCATGAGTGTAATTTCTACTGCATTTCTGACAGATGAAAATGTTATTGCACATTTTTCAGCACCAGACATGGTTGGCTTATCTATGGTTCCTGGAACTATCTTGCATCATGTGTTGACTGCTGAACCACACACTGCACACACTGAAACAGGTCAATCTAAAGAGCACACAATGTGTGCAGAACAAAAATGCACACTTTGCAACACAACAACTAAAAATTATATACAATGTGGGGAACAGGACAGGCAGAGATTAGAAACGGAGACCAAGGGCCAGAATAGTAAGCTGTGCCTAGACCAGAGAAAAATTTGAATAACTAGTAGTGAGGGATCTGAGGTACCAAAAAAGACAGACCCAACAAACTGGGTAGAAAGAAAACTTAACACAAGGTTTTCTGGAAATGAGGCTACTAGGTACGGTCAACAAGCTGAGCCTTTGGCTAAACAATGTTTAGAGCAGACAACAGGGCTTACAGTGGAGACTACAGGCCTGGTTGTGCATGATAAAGAAAATTGGCTTGGTGCCAGTCTCGATGGAATTATTGTCACAGATACTATTCTTGAGATTAATTGATGTTAGATTGATTGATGGAAAGTACGTTCTGAGGGAAACAGCATCTGGGTTAGGGTACTACTATCAGGTCCAGGTGGCAATGCACTGTGCAAAAAAAAGAATTGTAAATTTATTGTGTGGATGCCAATTGAACAAATTATTATAGATGTACCCTACAACGAAGAGTGGACAATTAACAAAATCTGCCACCTGAAGAGGATGTACTTTCAGCATCTGCTACCAGCAGTAGCAACAAGAATTGCACACAATTTGTGGGCTCAAGTAGCTATTACACTTTAATTTGCCTTCTCATGACAACTTAGCAGTAATACACAGATCAAGAGTTTGATTTTTTCACTGTTTACAACTGTACATTTTAACTATCTGCATTGCATTTGTTATGGCAACTTAATACACATATCAAGAGTTCAACATTTGTTTACATTTAAACCTGTACATTTTAACTATTTGCAATACACTGATTTCACGCAGCAGCCATTTTGAAATCGAAAGCGAGGCTCCAGTGGAAAGAACCCCGGAAGTAAAGATAAACAACAATGCCTTGGACTACCAGCCTGAAGCTGCTGCCGCAATATACAGTATTGGATGTTAATATCCAATATAGGATATGTATATAGTTAGTTCCTGCTTCTTTTTTACCTTCTGAATTATATATATAACAAAAATATTTATTAATGTATTTCACTGTATATAGTCTAAGTTATGAAAGAAAGTATGTACAGTTTAAGAATAACTAATTTCTACATTAAACACAACAATACGCCATCGCATTTGCGACTCTCCTGTGATTAAAGGACCATCGCTTTCAATTTCAAAATAATGGGTACGTGAAATCAGCGTATTGCTGTCTGAAACTGTTGGTTGCTTTGTTAGATTTTTTTTGAAATAAAAATTAATATTTGGTATAATGTGACCTTTAACCTCATAACATGTTTAATATTGTATAGATTATGTCATACTCACACTTTCCCATGACACACTCACAGACAGACAGACAGACCCATTTTAGGTGTTTCTTATTCATTCAGTACTGTTATGGATTAACTGAGGTTGCAAATTACATAAACCTGCACAAATACTTACAATCTCATCAACACTTTGCAACCTACTAGACATAACATTACACAAAATCTTAAAACCCTTCAGCCTTTGAATTGCCCGCTCAATGCGAATTCTGACATTAGCTAGGCGACGTGTGGATGTCACCTCATGTTCAGACAGCTCCTTGCATCCACGTGTGAATGCAGGAAGAGCTAGACTCACTCCTGGAGGCAATATATACATGATGGTGAATCTGCGATCTGCTAAAATCTCATCACCAGGGATCAGGTGATAAACAAAACCACTGTTCTTTGTGATGAAATTATCACTGGCCCTTCCACCAAAAAGCTTTGATACAAACATGACATAGCCATTGGGGGCTATACAGTATAGCAGTTTGTATGTGTTATGATGTTTGTAATTGCTGTAAGTTTGTGATCTTTTTCTTAAGTGCTTTGGTCTTTGTACAAAGATCTCTGTACAGTCAATGATGCATGTGGCTTTACGATAGTTTTTGTGAAATGTCTTTGTAGTGGGGAGTAAAAGGTTACAATTAAGATGCACTTATGAAGTTAAAGCATTAATAATTAATATTACCTTTCCTCCCCTGTCGCAATGGTCTGGGTTAAGAACGGAGAAATGCTTAATAAATGCCTATAAAGGATTTATAGAATAGTCGTGGTTGAATATTTCCTATCTAACCATTTGACCGCATAATGATCATTTATCCGTGTGTAAACAGCTACGGAAAGAAATACCACAGCGACCCGGAAAACTAGAGCGTTGAACTGTGTGGGTGATAAACGCTGAAACTTCAGAGCAGACCGGAACAAGATATACCTTACAAGATCCAGTCATTACATTAATGATATAGTCATTACATTAATGACTCCACCGGAGACGTTCTGGGAAATGATTTAGAATGTCTATGACAGAACTTAGTAAATGAATAATATTTAATTCCAGCTAAAGGGCATCAAAGTACAACACTTTAACCGGACACAGAATTACACAATTATACCAAGAAATTACATGTCGTTTACACTTGTAAATATGATCTACGATCTAAGCATATCTTATTCAGTCTGTTACAACATTTATTCAACACATTTGCTATGGCACGCATGGCCAGGAGAGTCGTTACAGAAATCTCATCAGTTTAACCTTAAAAAAATACTTATATTTCCCTTCGGGGGGGACACCCCCAACTCCCGCTGCATACGAACTACCTATCAGTTCACTGGCTGGGATTGGAGAAAACAAATAGTACATTAGCGATTAGAAATGTCGCCTTGGCGCCTCGGCGCATCCGGGCTGTAACAAAGGACTGGGTTATCACATTTTGACTATGCTTCCCTGTAGAAAGCTAGCATTAATCTCTTTTAGTCGCTCTGTGGAGAAAATCTTATAGCCTTGCATGTAGTAAAACCAAAACTCCCTTTATGGGATGATCCAGCAAGCCCCAAAATGATATATCATGATATACAGTATAATGTTGAGATCTCAGCTTCTTGTTTGACTACCCATAGTGGGGGTTTTGGCCCCCCTCCCTTCCGGGTCTCACTCCGGCAGTCGTCAAGAATGTGAGACTGGTAGTTCTTAGACAGCTGCTATAATCAGTCCTGTGGAACATCTAAAAATCCACTACATCTTGGGCCTGATTCTGTTCAGTGTATCCCTGGGCAACCAAGCAATCACCTTTTCCCTCATGAATCTTGCAAAAATTGCTCTCCAAAATGTAAATATTTCAAATGCCGTGCTTCTACTCACCTCAAATCGTTTACCCAAGTCAGTAAAAAATAGCCCTAGATGGAGTCTCATTAAAACAAGCAACAACTGTTCATGGAGGGCCAATTTGGTATTAAGTGGTTGTGAGAAAAAAGTCAACAAGACCCGCAAAAGTTGCCAGAAACTGTCAGCACATAAACCTGTATAAAATATAAAGTCTTTGTTATTTAAATTATGTGCTGATACTGACGGTGTTGGATCTGTTTGAGTCCCACAGTCCTTCATCGACTTATTACCACAGTTGAAACTGTAGTTGTGCTCTATGTGATCTGGCCACTGGGTTTCGACATCACACATCTGCAGAGGCATATTCTCCAAATTCCCGACATCCACATCTGTTTCCATGGCTTCATGTTCAGAAGTTGAGTTCTGGTGTAATGGCTAAAGACATCTTCTTTTGGGGGAGGTCTAGCTGGTGTTACCTAAAGGGAAAAAAGAAGAGAGGTACATTAGTTAAACATGACAATCAAGCATATTTAAATGAACTAATTGTGATGCAATAATATGGCTATCCAAGAGACCTACTTACATGACATTCATAACACAGGATAGGGGTTTTCTCTTGTAGGTTGTCCATCAGGAAAATGTATCCCACACACCTTAGAGAGGTAATGAAGATGAATACATAATGAGTGATGCATTGGTGATAAAAGTACTTCTCAAATAAGTGTGAACAAGACAGCACTTTAAATAGCACTCTGCAATGTCTCTTAGTTAACGTCAAACATGCACAATTGCTGTCATGAATCGATGGTGTGGTGGAGAGAGATTGGAGACCAGAGCAGGAAGGAGCGTTCAAGATGTTTAATGAACAGACGATTTACAGCTATGAGTAGGTAGGTGCGCTGAATAACAATGGTGCACAGGAACGGCACAACGGATATATATCACCTACTGTGCTCTAACGCGGCACAGACGCGACTAGCAATATAC
>JACXGM010002138.1:0-11393 GCA_016801145.1 Umbra pygmaea
AAAAGTTTCCAATCTCACTTTGTGAGATTTTCATCTGTTAAAGTGAGAATAATAAACAAACAACTCAAAATTTACAAATACAAATTTCTGACATTTCAAAACAAAGCAGTGACCAATTTCGCCACCCTTCTTTTCAAAAACAGTCAGAAGCATTCCATTCAATGGAGTCTGTCAGTTTCTTGATCTGTTGATGATCAACCTTTTGTGCAGCAGCAACCACAGCCTCCCAGACACTGTTCAGAGAGGTGTACTCTTTTCCTTTACCATAAATCAACCATGTTTAAGCCATCCTTACCTTGGCCATGTCTCTGAGCACTGAACACCTTGTATTTCTGGGCACTCCAGGTAGTTTGCAGTTATGGAATATGACAGCACTGGAGGACAATGGGTTCCTGGTAGCTTCACGTTTGAGTCTTCTCAAATCTTTGGCAGTTAATTTGTATTTTTTTCTCAACACGTTTCTTGTGACCCTGTTGACTCTTTGCAACAAAACGTTTGATGGTTCTGTGATCATGCCCCAATGTCGTAGCAATTTCAAGAGTGCTGCATCCCCCTGAAAGACTTTTCTGAGTCAGTTAAATCTCTTTTGGCCCATTCTGCTTGAGGAACAGGAGCTGGCTAATAATTACACATACCTTGATACACAGTAGGGTGTTGATCTCCTTAGGCCACACCCTCCCTCATTACACAAATACACATCACCTGATATGCTTAAATCTAATAAGCATTCCAGTTTACACTGCTTGGAGTTGGAACATATGCATAATAATGATATGGTCAAAATACTGACTTATTTTAATACTGACTTATTTGTAATAATTGTGCACACAATGTAAACACCCTGGGCCAGTGGTTCACAGAAATTTTTGGTTACTGTACCACCAGTGGTCTTAGTACCTATGGTTGGGAGCCACTAAACCCAGGTAGAACTGGTTTGCTAAAAATAATTTCACCCATCTGCAACAAAACAACTATTTGGAAAAAGTTGCATTCGGAAGCCCACACCCAGAGCTATATTATAGAAAATATTGCTTTCCTGTTGAAAATGTATCGGCGGCTCTGCGACATGGGTTTGAATGAACCATGTGCGTGCCCCTCGCCATCCTGCATCTGTCCAAGGAGTTGTGGAGCTGCCGACAAGGCAAGGAGGGGAGGGGAGTATATAGTAGTGGGAATTGGGAGTGGAGGAAAATGGGGAAGAATAAAAGAAATAAGAGAAAAAAAAATGATTTAAAATACAATTACCAACCAAGACACTAATCTTACTGATTAATAGATAATTCTAGCCAATATAAAAACTAAACAAGTAGAGAGACAAATAAAATTTCCTCAGAAATCAACTTAAAGTGGAACAATGTCAAATATCTATATTTCTAATTGTTAGTTTACAAAGTTGTAACAAGGGCAACTGTGTAGACAAAGCCATAACCTGCCATAACACATTCACGCTAGCTCGACCCTGTCTGCTTTCCTTGAGTGATAGAGCTGCCTGATGAGCCAGACAGTCAAATTACCTAAAGCGATTTAGGTACAAAGACAAATTATAGATATTCATCATTGTTCCCCTTTAAATAGTGCATATGACTGCATATGACTACGCCTATTCAGATGCATTTGGATATGTGAGTGATACAGAGAAAATCAAGCGTTATCTGTTTGGGCAATTTCAAATGGAGTAAATACAGTTGTTTATAGCTGTTAGCTATCAACTTCATTACAACATTTAAACAATATCATAGATGCTCATGCTGGCCAGGTTTGGTAGACAAACACACATCCCATATATCAATACAGAGTGTGAATTACCTTCAATTGGTACTGCATTTTATATTAGGAGAACTGTGGTGACTGGCCATTTCAGGACAGTTACGCTGGTCAAATTGGGAAATACAGAACACGTTGAGACTGTTTTTTGTGACTGTCATGTCGGAAACATGAACGGCACAATGATTTTAATGTTTTTAAGGGTCTGGAGTGTTTCTTTAATCCAAAGGAGAATCTCTGGAAGGACTTGAAAAAAGCTGTTCATCAACGGGCCACATCCAAACTGACAGAGCTTGAGCAATTTTTCCACAAATAATGGTCTGTGTAAAACAAATAGTAAAACTCCCAATACAATCCTATTTCATTCCAGGTTGTCAAATGTCCAAGGGGAGTGAATACTCATGCAAAGCAATGTCGATGCCAAGGCATAGACACCGCAGTCTGTTTACAACTCCCATGGATAAACATGTGCTTGTGCTAGGCTAGCTGATGTAGCCAGACACCTCACAGTATGGTAAACTGCTAGGCTAGCTGATGTAGGTAGACACTTCACAATATGTTAAAATGCTAGGCTAACTGAGTTAGCCAGACACCTCACAGTATGGTAAAAAACTAGGCTAGCTGACCTAGCTAGACACCTCACAGTATGGTAAACCGCTACGCTAGCCGAGGTAGCCAGAAACCTCACAGCATGGTAAACTGCTAGGCTAACTAAGGTAGCCAGACACCTCAGTATGGTAAATCGCTTGGCTGGCTAGATGATATAGAATCCAAGGCATCTCTCCATGTTAACTCCCAGAATGGAACAGCTGTCTCCCTTCTGAATTATAGTTCATCTGCTGGCTGTTCACTGTCCCAGTGGCTTCCCATGACACCTGCATACTGCAGGCTAGGAATCCATGTTTTACTCTCCTGTGGAATAGTAGAGACAATAATGTTTTTCGGTATGGTCCAAAAAAGGTGACAGATGGGCTTCTGTATCTGAAACTCTAAAAATATTCAAAATAGATACTGTAAATTAAGCTTTTGGTTATTGTGAATTGGCAAAAAATGTAGGAAAATATAGGTAATGTAGTAAGATAATATCCAATATTGAGTGCAAATAAAACATTTTGAATAGTAGTGAGTAAATATTTTTTTATATATTGTAAGTCGTAAGATTCTCTGTGCTCTACCAATTTAACTTGTATGTGGTTATTGACAGATTGCTCTATCGTTGCTGCCAGTTTAGAAACCTTTCCTACCGTGCATGTTATACAAAACAACAATTATTAATTAATATGCTGTAATCTGTAAACACTTTTCCTAGCAGAAAAACAGCTTGTATTAACTCCTTGTAATTTCAAACCTCTAACCAATTACTTACATCCAATTAAAGTACAGTAGCATTGCTTTTTGTCATTTGAATCCAGTCATTACTATATTGTACTTTGTGTCATTACAAAACTCATGCTTTGATATTGTATTTTGTGTCATAAATTAACTTAAATTGCCTTTCATTTGCCACTGAGCTTCCTGTAAGCTGCTGTCAATCTCAAAGCAAATCCGTTACAGTGTCCTGTAGGGTGAATGTTTCTCTTCTCTCTCTAATGCTCACACATAATCATCCTGCATGCTCTGTACTCATCTGTTTATGTTATTGTTGTTTTTGCACTTGCTTTAACGTGTTTATCTGCAGGCATTTTTCTAAGTACCGGCTGTCTCTGCTATCTGCTACAGTACCCCTCCTTTTTATTATCTCTGTGAGTGCTTCGGCACTGTCACGTCTGACCTCCTACTCCTCTGTCCAAACCCACTCCCCGTCATCCTCACTCATCAGGCACGTCTCGACAGCTGTCAGAGTGACAGGGATAAACCGTTCCACTGAAAAGACACTCCAGGCACAGCACTTGAGGCCTGATCATTTTAAACCTGGTTGTCTGCTGCAACAGGTATCATACTGGTGGTGGGAAATGTGTTCATGTAATCTGTGAAAGGTTGGTTAAGGCACCTGATGAAAACAGGGACACACAGTACACTGCATATGGTGGGGAATGGTAATACTGGCTGGTTTACCCTCAGATGTCTAGTGAAAGAAAACAAATTTTCTGTGTCCAATAAACATAAGGTGACCAAATATTATGACACTTACCGAACACCAAACCTCTGAAACATTGAAGTACATCTTGTGTAATTCGGTCAATTGCTTTATTTAACTTGTATCCATATGCTTTACGGATTTCTATATCCGGCCTGCCTTGAAGAGCACAAAAAGGAAATTCAAAACCTAAGTAGCCCTTCTGATCTTTCTCATTGGTTGTGTTTTGTCTCCATATTTAAGCAATGTCCAATCGTGATTCACCAATATAATCAGTGACCATAACAAAAGCAGGAACAACACATGTCATTGTTTCACATATTCGAGCCAATGCTGGCAGAGTCTATATACAGTAATACAGACATTGTCCATGGAAGACTGCTAAAAACCATAACTACTGTATAAATATGGTAGGACAACGTCAAACTTTATTGATTATGTTTTTACAACAGAGCTGAATCTGTAGCACTAGGTTGTGGTAGTATACGTTGTTTGTAAAAACACAAATAATCTCCATTGTTAACATAAATTAAAAAAAAAACAGTAGATATCTCTGAAATTAAACTACTATATCAAACACTGAACGAACACATTTGTCCATAATCGATATAATACTGAATGATAAAAAGTAGTGTTTTGAATATGGGTGTGTTTGTATGGGAAATGTGGAAGAATTATTCAAGGCCTCCATAAGGTTTATGAATGGTAACACTGAATTGTTATTCCTATTTGCCATGTCTTTAACGAAAGCCTAAAAAAGAGCCTTGAGCGATATTGCCTGAATAAGGTTAAGTATTTTTTCCAATCTTCATCACACTGCTGGCTTATCCAGGACATATTTGCCAGAATATACATGATTGGAAAAGAAAACATTCTCCAACCAACACCCACAGCTTATATTGAAGGATCCCAACCTACCACAAGGCAAACTGGCACAGCACCGACCAGTGAAGTATGACAACATGCGCTTCTTCCCAGGACAGATTCACACCGATGTCTGTGGTACGTCTGGGCACTATGACTATGTATGCCCCAACCCAGATTTAATCTGCTGTCCTCAATGAATATGTGCATTCTGGGCCTCAATGTGTGTTTTTGACTCGAATACCAACTGTATTAGTTCTTCAGGCTCATTTGATGTACTATCTTGATTAATACCAAGATGCAGCAAAGAATATATTCATATTTAGAGTATGCTTTCCATTCTCCATTGACTAAAAAGATGAGACATTGGTGGCTTCACCTCTTGGTTTTGCTGGAAATATGAATGTGACTGAAAGCTTATATAGTCTCTATATTCAGATAACATATAGCTCAGATAAGCCTGGGTATGTTCTTTTACCATTCACCATGCATATAACAAAATCTACTATTTATATATATATATATATATATATATATAAAGCTATGAAATATGGAATTATATTCCGCTTGAAGTAACTGAAGCGAGAAGTAAAATTGGATTCAAAAACAGATTAAACAACACCTTAGGGCAAAGCATGGACTGTGAAAAAGACACACAGAAACACACACTTATTTTACGTAGCATTTTTATAATACAAATAATGTCTTCAGTTGCTATTATGGTGTCTCGTTTTATGTGAATGTTTTTGTGAAATGTATGTTTTTTGTACTGTTGGACATCAACAAAGCTGTCGCCATTTCTTCAAATAATGGGGACCGAAATTATCCAAAACCTGACAACTGTACTGACCGGAACTTGTCCTACCCCATACTGAAGGAGAAACACACATACACAGGGGTGTGCACACAGTCACAGAGGTGGTCCTAGAGGGAGAACCATAACCTGCAGTTGTAGTGCACCTCACTGAGGTTATATGAAGGTCACACAAACAACACCCACACTTGTAGAAGAGCTTATACGATTCAGGTTGTTAGGACATGGCAAAGTCATCAGGTACTCAACTGTTCACTTTCAATTTTCCATCAAATCCTATGTAGTGTAGGGAAATAATCTGTCTGCTGCTTATTGGGTATGGTATATTACCGGTAGTTAAAGATCCATCTTCTCTATTATCAACTGAAGAATGTGCCAGATTATTTTAATTAACTTTTGTCTAATGTTTGTTTGTGAGTAAGAGAAATACTGAGGGAGGAAGAGGTGTGGAGATGAGAGGTAGAGTGGACAGATTAGGCAGCAAAGAGCTTCCAAGAGTTCAGAGAAACCGCTGACACTGGTTTTCTGCTAGCATTCTGTTTGTTCGCCCCACCGTGCAACAGCACAGTGTAAATGCACAGTAATTACTGGCTGCAGCTCACATTGTTTTAACTCAATCAGAGGACAGCTGTTTGCTCTGTCACACTTAACGTGGGTTGGGCAGCTTTTTTTCCACGTGTCACCGCCCACTGCACAAGGTCAAAGCTGGGTCACGTGGTGCTAATGAGCCAACGGGCGTCTGCTGCGGGAGGGGGGCGGGGGGTGCCTTTATTATTCACCATGCACGTCAAAGTACTAAACGCACCGGACGGCCTGGGAGGTGGGGGGGCTGTAGTACCAAGAGCCGCAGACAGGAGGAGCCGTTGGACTTTGGAATCCCGCGCGGAACAAATGGAAAAAGGAATTTCATTGTGATAGGTCCCTACTGCCGGAGCCAGCTTCCTCTGTTGCCTCCCAACAGTCGACCCCTCCTCCCTCTAGCCTCTTTTCTCACACACGCACTCTCTCTTTCTCCATCACGTTCTCTCTCCAGCCCCATCGCTCTTTCCTCTCTCCTCCGTGGATGAAATTAGCAGCTCCGGGGTAGTCGTGGTTGATGCCGGGCTGCCGTGCAGACTGACCGGGCTCTTCACATCAGGCAGACAGACCCATTTGGTGAGACTGGAAGAAAATGATTTTTTTCACCGCTGTACTGACCGTGGAGCCTGGAAGAGGTTGCTGTTGCGATTGCTGAAGCTGAGCTCTTTGTGGAGATAACCGTACCTGTGGAGAGGAACACTGTCTCAGCTGGCTTCCAATACAACTCTGCTAGAAGAGGTGCCTGTTAGTGTGTGTGGTCAATGGATTGAAGTGTGTGAGGGAGAGAGTGTGTGAGTCAGCAACAGAGATTATTTTTCACCTGAATGTTTATGTCACTTTCATTGGCTTTATGGGGGGGTTAACATGACGTGGCTCTAGTTGTTACTGTAATGTCAGTCTTTTAATATTAGTCTGCTTGCAGTGCTGTTTTGTTTGTCTGCATTCAGGAATACTTTTTGATTGCAATTCATATTTCGGGTATTAATGTGCACTGTCTTGATATGTGCTTCTGATGTTTATGGGGGGGGGGGGATTTTCCGTAAATAAAACCGTTTCTGGCGTTTTCGTCAGATAAAGTTGTTCTTCAAAACTAGGTTATTCATGAATTAATGTAACGTCTCAGCGCTCATTATAAATGCTCTCTGGCTGACACATTGAGATTGCGGCGCGTCTCGGTGTCGGTGCGCATGCTCTCTGAGAGAACAGAGCGCTTGGATGTCATTGCCTCTGGGCTGAAGGATGAGACGGAAGACCTAAACACTGACAGTCGGTGGGCCAAATCACTTCTTATGAAGGTTAGGGAATGTTACTCGGGCACCCGCATGTACATAATAAAAAATGACAATTTAATCATAGTGTTTGGGTGGGAAATATTTGTGATGTCTATAAAGTATACAGTGGATGTAAGATGGGCTTATCGTACCAGTGGAATGTAGGGGAGACAGTGATGCTAGTGATGCTCTCTGTTTTGGCTTTGCCTCTCTCCCCTCTGTCGCTCGCTCTTTTTCCCACTTGCCTTACTACCCCCCCCTCACTACTGTGCCCTAACCTCCCTATTTCCTTGTTCTCCTTTGTCCCCTCCCTCATTCCCCCCATCACACTGATATCTGCTGTGGAGGCACATTTGGAATGGGTGAGCTTTATTTTAGCTCATTCATAACACTGATGGGGGCGGAGGCAAGAGGCGGGGGGGAGGACCCCCCAGGGACCACACCACTGATTTATGTGTAGACGTGTAGACGTGTAGACGTTTCTCTCCACATGCATTTAACTCATTCACTAATTATCAGCCCAGTGCGACGGCCGTGTTGACAGATGTTGAACCAATAGAACTCACACGGGTTCATTTGTGCTTTGGTAGTTGATTGCATAATAAGATTAATGAAAATTGTGCAAATACTGTCTGTAGTGGTGCGTTTGACTCTGATCATTACTAGTAGGGCCCAGTTCGTCCTGGATGCATTATGTGACCATATCGACCAAATCCATCAGCAAATTAAATGATAGGGGAGAAACCCTTGAGTCTTGGTTGAGGCTGGTCTTGTGAACAGGACAAAATCCCAGACAGGACCATGACACCTGCTTTAGGTCTTACAGAGCTGTTCTATGTTTGTTCCTTCAGGAGGTGTCATAGACAAGGACCTGCGCCACTACCTGAACCTTCGCTTCCAGAAAGGCTCCGTGGATCACGAGCTGCAGCAGATCATCCGAGACAACCTCTACCTCCGCACCGTCCCCTGTGAGTGACCCCTGACCTTGTCCCCCTGACTGGCCCTCACTAGAGCGCTACAGCGAGATATTCCCTCCAACAAACAGAGCTCACCGCTGTGAATCTGCTATGCTGTGGCAAACCAAGCAGGGTTGTTGTTGTTGTTGTTGTTGTTGTTGTTGTTGTTGTTGTTTTTTGTGGGAATTGGGACCTGAAACTAACTATGGCTAGCTCTAATTATGAGAGATCTAATGAGAGGCTAATGTGAATTTTTCAAACTTGGAAAACCTCCAAATGCAATGAAAACCAGGAAATTCCTTCCAATTCTTTTAAAAGTGATGGCATGTGGATTTTTTTACTCTTGCTTGCCAGATCTTCCCCTAGTTAGTGTCTCTAAAGGTCTGACTGGGAGTGTAATAGATGAAATAACTTCATGATTTGGCAGGATTTGATGCTGCCCACCTCAGGTGGAGTGTGGTTTCCATTTGAGCCTTGGCAACACCACTCCGTAATCAGAATCTGATCCTGAACAGGAATGCCAAACGGACATTATGTTTAAGGCCTATTTATTGTAAAACTATGCAGGTTTAGTGAACCGAGCAAGGCTATTCTCTAGATATTCCTCTTGGACTACATTTGGAGAGCATTTGTGGACCAGTGTGCTGACCACAAGTGTCTGAGTCAGCACATTTTAACAGCATTTGGACTGAAACATTTCCAATTGACTGTCACATATCTTCTACTCCATTGACAATACAACTGAATAAAACACAAGGTTTCTTGTTACAGTTTCTATACCTTTAGTAATGAGGACTTTTACGTCACAAAAATGAAACAACCATGCAATTGGTCCCAGAAACCATTGGGGTGCTTCTGGTTGGTGCCAGACTTTGATTCTGTTGGCCCAGAGCCAAAACCTACATGTGATTATAGCAACATTTAATACATGTGTAATTTCCGTTGATACTTTGACCGGTTAAGATTATCCAATTACCGATTATGAAGTTACGTACAGCTTCTAAAAGACTACAGTCTCTGACTGAAACAAGCTGCCTTCGAAAATGAAGAAAAAGCTTTTCGATTGAACTCCTCAACCAATAATATGTTATGTAAAAGATACCAAATTCGTAATCACTCGTTAATGGTTCTCAAGACGTATATCTAAACAATATACTCTTTTGGCTGTCAGTTTACTCAATGGACTGTGATATTAACTGGAAGCTTGTGTGTGTGTGTGTGTGTGTGTGTGTGTGTGTGTCTGTGTGTGTCTGTGTGTGTCTGTGTGTGTCTGTGTGTGTGTGTGTGTGTGTGTGTGTCTGTGTGTCTGTGTGTCTGTGTGTCTGTGTGTCTGTGTGTCTGTGTGTCTGTGTGTCTGTGTGTCTGTGTGTCTGTGTTTCTGTGTTCGTTCTCCGTTACCCTCGTCCTGTTATTCCACACCAGTATTCTGTGTGCTAAAACTCTGACTTTCTGAATCCATAATTGAGGTGTTCCTCAAGTCAAGTAAAAAAAATCAGTCGATATGGCCTTGATCAAGGCAATTTAACTTAATTGGCCCTGTAAATCACTCAGAATACGAGTGTCTTCTAACTGACTCAGATGTTCATGTGGAAAGCGCTGCGGTGGATGTTTGCAGCTGTTGATGGCAGTGTGAGTCATTCTCCCAAGAGCACCGGCACTACAGCCTTGCACCATTGGCTGGAGAGTGTGGAGCTAAGAGATAATGGACAGATGAGAGAAAGAGGAGGGGCAGTGGAAGTGGAGGAGGGAAGACATCTCTCACGGGATGAAAGCCTGAGACCTGTTGGTAACAGAATCACCCGGAGACTGAAAGACTGTGGGGGTGTGGGGGGGCGAAGCAGGAATAGATACCTGACCCATTTAAGGACCCAGAGTTACTGCTGCTCTTAGCGCTTGTATCAAATACAGATCCTGAGATACATAGCAGAGTAGCACTGGTAGATAGCCGGCTTTTACGCTAACGCCAGCTCGTGAATGAGTTTTCTTTTGACTCACCATTAGGTGTTAAAGAGCTCATAATATGCTATTTTCAGGTTCATAATTGTATTTAGAGGTTGTACCAGAATAGGTTTACATGGTTTAATTTTCAAAAAGCACAATTATTTTGTTGTACTGCACTTTGCTGCAGCTCCTCTATTCACCCTGTGTGTTGAACTCTCGGTTTTAAGCGAACTCTCGCGCTAGCAAGAAAGTTATCTTCTGCTAACTTTGTAAGGTTAGCTTACGAGGCTACATTTGACTGCGACCGTAACAGCAGCTGATATAAACACAACAGCAGTATTTCACATCTTGCAATACACAACCCATCACCATATTTTAAACAAGAAGCTGTTAAATGTAACTTCCGTTACGAGCTGATGTCAGTTTGTCATGGGCGAAAAGGCTTGACTACAATCGAGCTGTTTGGAGCTGTTTGTGAACAGGGTTTTCTGTTGGAGGTGGAAACTCCTTTTCGGGTGGACTTTGGGCTTCTTCACTTTTTAAACCTATTACATGCGCAAAAAACATATAACAAAATAAAGGAAAGGGAAAAAGCCAAAAAGGATAATATGAGCACTTTGAAATTGAAGCCCAGTGTGAAACCAGCCCCACCAGCTGTAAATCCACCTAGAGCATTTAGATGTTTGACGAGACGTACTACTCTCACTGCGCACCCATCACCCCTTCTCTCAATGTTTCTCTGTAAACACTCAACCTAACTATTCTTGGCTTCCTTTACTGCCTCTGAGGAGAATCTCCATGTTTGTGGACACCAGAAAGCTCTGCTTGAGGACTGAGAGTACCTGTGGAAGTCTGAATAATGTGTCTGATTGTAATGCTGAAAAGAGGACAGGAAAGATAGTGATGGTTAAAGGTACAATTTCTAGAATCTGAGCCGTTTAATTTTGAATGGTCATTCAGAATTTTGAAATTTAGGATTATATAGTTAAATTTGATAAAGTAAATGTACCTTGTGTCTTTGAATGCTTTACATTGTAGGAGAAAGTGCATGTCTGTCTCAACCTTACCTGTCAAACAGTGATCACATGCTCTGTTTTCTTTTGGTTGCCATTACTTTTTGTGTCTGA
>JACXGM010002138.1:11493-49002 GCA_016801145.1 Umbra pygmaea
TCTGTCTGTCTGTCTGTCTGTCTGTCTGTCTGTCTGTCTCTCTCTCTCTCTCTCTCTCTCTCTCTCTCTCTCTCTCTCTCTCTCTCTCTCTCTCTCTCTCTCTCTCTCTCTCTCTCTCTCTCTCTCTCTCTCTCTCTCTCTCTCTCTCTCTCTCTCTCTCTCTCTCTCTCTCTCTCTCTCTCTCTCTCTCTCTCTCTCTGTCGCTCTCTCTCTGTCGCTCTCTCTCTGTCGCTCTCTCTCTCTCTCTGTCTGTGTGAGTCGTCTCAGACATTGATTGACAATTGTAGCACGGCGTTCATTGCATGTAAATGACCCATGCCCAGCCAGTCAGCCTGTTAGTTTGTGTGAACATCCCAACAGGTGAAGTCAGGATAATGTGTTGTTGATGGTGAGCTGCTCTACACAGGAGGCACCCCGCCAATGTGTTGTTAATGGGTGATCATCTGTTAATGGGAACATTCACATCACGGAGGGTGATTGAGTGTGCGTACGTGCATATGTGCTGCGGAATGTTAACATCGTGCTGGGATACGTGGAGGTAGTGGTGTACGAGTGTTTTTAATGGTTGATGCCCTGAGGGACATTGAGTGTGTGTTAATGGGTAGTAGGAGAAGCATCACTGGGTGTGTTTACTAATGAGCACTGCTATAAGGGGATGAATCTGACTGGAGTAACGAGTGCTCAAATTGAACTTTATTCCAATTTAATGTCCGTTTCCTCTATCGAAGTGAGGTAATGTGTTTTTCAGCTAACTGGATATCTTAGGTGGGCAAAAGAGATGTTTACACCTGCACCATAATCAGATCTTGTCTTAGTGTTTTATAATTCCACCACCTCTACATTGATTTCACAATTAGTACATCTTTGTTTGCGAACCTGGCTGTTCTAAGTAGAAAAACGTTATTTGTTCCCCGATTCTCCATGCGCAGTGATCTAACGATTGATAAGAGCTATGGATAAAAGCGACAGTATGTAAATGAGCAATCCATTAGGATACGGGGATTATAAATATAAATGAAAATAGTTTCAGATCTATTTTATCTTTTCATCGCTGGAGACTAATGTGGAAACAGCAGTATGGCAGCAAATTAAAGCATACACTATCAACGCATCAGTTTGACGTTAATTAAAATGTTGTCCCATTTAGGCCTGCCTGCCTGTATGCACAGAGTTCAGGGTCCAAGTTAACTTGTACAAAATACAGGGTAAAATAAGCAAGAACTGGCTTCCCGTTGGCACCTTTAGGTTCTGGTCCATTAAAGGTTTAGTTCATATCAGAAGGAACAAAGTGTCAGTCCAGTATTTAGTAACATAGTCGTGCCTTTATACCTGAAAACAGCAGAAATTATTTTTGCTAGAAAGTACTTGCCTACGCCTTCATCGTTCTTACATCCTAGATACCATCAACAAGGATACCAATGTAGTGGCATGGCAGCATTGGCATCCATTTGTATTTCTGTCATTTAGCAGCCACTCTAAATTGGTGAGGAACACAGAAAATAACATCCAGAATAACATTATCCAAAAGTGTCTGTTTGCATAAAAATATATAACTACCGTAGTATTGTTTTGTTTTTTTACAGCTCTATGTACAGTTGTGTTCAAAATAGTAGCAGTTCAACATCACTAACCAGATCAATGGCTCTTTTTGGTAGAAATCATATTTCGACATGGAAAATAATTTACTAGTAGGTGCAGTAGAGTAATAGAACATGCATGCTGCTGACTCTGTAATTGAATCATTAATTGAAAGGGGCGTGTTCTAAAAAATAGCAGTGTGGAGTTCAAGCAGTGAGGTCATTCATGCTGTGAAAAAACAGGTGTCAATCAGGTGGCCCATATTCAAGGACGAAGGGAGAAAATGTTGTACATGGTAATTATAGTGCATTTCTAAACCCAAAATGGGCTGTTCCAGACATTGTTCAGAAGAACAGCATACGCTGATTAAAAAGTTGATTGGAGAGAGGAAAACATACAAAGAAGTGCAGAAAATTATAGCCTGCTCAGATAAAATGATCTCGAATGCTTTAAAATGACAACCAAAACGATAAAGACGGAAATCCACCATTCAAATGGATCAAAGAATAGTCAAAAAGGCAAAGACTCAGCCTATGGTCAGCTCCAGGGTGATCAAAGAAGATGTAAAGTTACCTGTGAGTACTGTAACAATTAAGACACCTATGTGAAGCAAAGTTATTGGCAAGAAGCCCCGATGAAACAACGACGTTTTTGAAACAACGACGTGCTCAAGCGGTTACAATTTGCCAAAGAACACATTGACTGGCCTAAAGAGAAATGGTGCAAGATTTTATGGACTGATGAAAGCAACATTGTTCTCATTGGGTCTAGGGGCTGCAGACAGTTTGTCAGATGACCCCCAAAAACTAAATGTAAGCCACAGTACACTGTGAAGACAGCGAAGCATGGTGGCACAAGCATCATGACATGGAGATGTTTCTCATACCATGGTGTCGGGCTTATTTATTGCAACCCAGGGATCAGTTTGAATACACCAAAATACTTCAAGAGGTCATGATGCATTATTCCGAAGAGGAAATGCCCTTGAAATGGGTGTTCCAACAAGTCTCCAAACACACCAGTAAGAGAGCAGCATCTTGGTTCCAGATCAACAAGATTAATGTTATG
This sequence comes from Umbra pygmaea, assembly GCA_016801145.1. Classification (NCBI taxonomy): domain Eukaryota; kingdom Metazoa; phylum Chordata; class Actinopteri; order Esociformes; family Umbridae; genus Umbra; species Umbra pygmaea. The sequence continues at coordinate 14,140 of JACXGM010002138.1, forward strand.
GAGTGGCCAGTCCAATCCCCAGGTCTTAATCCAATAGAAAACTTGTGGGGTGACATAAAAACTGCTGTTTCTGAGGCAAAACCAAGAAATGCAGAGGAACTGTAGAATGTAGTCCAATCGTCCTGGGCTGGAATACCTGTTTACAGGAGCCAAAAGTTGGTCGACTCCATGCAACACAGATGGTAAACCATGGTTATACAAATAAATATTAGTTCAGAGATTCACAGGACAGCTAAACCAGTTTACACAGTAAATGTTTTGTGTTTGTAAAGACAAATGCAGACACTGCTATTTTTTAAACAGCTTAACACTCCTTTTTCTTCACTTTCTGTAAAGTGTTAACAAATTTGATAGATTTTTCTTTATGTTTTGATTTGGAATAGACTGTGCAGTGTTCCCAATGCAGCCTTCAGAATGTTTCAGCTGCTGAGGTACTCTGAGTTACCAGATTAGTCAATAATACTTCCCCAATGTCCCTGGCTGGTAACATTTTTATAATTAGAATGCCCGTCCCTGTAACTCAGTGTAAAGTGCAGTTTGCTCTAAATAATGCTATTAGCAAGTTCTGCTTCCCCTTTGTACCAGCAGGAAGGCAGAGAGACTAAAGCCACGAGAGGCAGGGAAAGGGGCGCACTGACGCGGAAGGGGGAACATTGCTGGTGAAGAGTCTGCGTTGACGGGGGAGGTGGCATGTTGACGGGTGAGGGAGCGTGTTGATGGGTGGAACACATACAAAGACCAAGATGCTCTCCATGTACAGACAAATAGAAAACCACATTTCACTCTGGCATCATTAAGTAGCTCCATTTGTTATACAGGTACTTGGTTCTTGCGTATATCAATGGTTGTTCACAGGCAATACGGGATGTCCTTGACGCAACCATCTAAACATCTCAAGGTTCTCAAGGATAAGTATTAACCAGCAACACCCAATACAAATGTGGTTGTTCACATTCAGTCATTAGCTTATTACTTTCATCATTCTGTGCTAGATGTTTTAATAGAATGCAGTTGTACATCAAGGTTATAAGTAGAAGTCTCCAGTGTAGAGGTGGGGTCTTTATATTGAGATGGCAGGATGTTTACACCTGCATCATAATCAGATCTTGTCTTGATTTTTTATAACTCCACCACCTCTACATTGATTTAACATCCTGCCATACATTTTTATACAGGGCTTTTATAATAGCCATTCTTTTTACTTTAGTTATAATTTCAACTGCTCTTTGGGTTGCTAATAGATGCACCTGATATACTATATAATTGTAATATATCATATGTAAATGGAAAGCAAATGTTTTGATTTCTGTAGAAATTCCTGTAATTGGTATCAATACCTGTACATGATCACTACATTAGTTCAACCTCAGCCGTCACACTTTCTAATGGGGGTTTTATATTTCTGATAACAGCTTATCATATACCTCAGGGAAGATGTTACAGTACATTTCTGATGGAGGGGGCATAAATATATCAGAAGCAAACATCTACGATACAATGTTCATTTAATGTTATAAACTGCGGCTACTTTAATTTCATATAGTACATTATATAATTAAAGCCGGGAATCTAAGTTCATTTTTATAAGGCAACCCGCAGGTTTGTCTTTCGCTAAACCTCTTTGTTTTGTTTGTTTATTCAGCAGAAATACACTCCTATTTTTCAGTGCCCTTATTACAGGCAGGAAACCCATTTTATTGTGTCGCTTGGCCAAACAAAGTAAATGTGTAAAAATAAAATGTGTTCTGCCTACGCTGTGTAGACATGTCTACCTAATCATGCCTGATTTATGTTGTTTAGTCTACCATCCGACTACTGTAATGAACAAGTTGCATCCAATCATGTCAAATTACATCTTAGTGATTCTCTGCTCATCGCACATTGCTTTGCATCAATCTGTTTGCTGAGTGAACCAGGTGGGCTGCAGTGTAGCTTAATGATGATTGACAACCATCCAAACTTTAGTGTAAGATACCAGCTTATTAAAATTTTTGAACTTAGATCTGTCCTCAACCTCATGCGGTCACCACATTATCCGTAGGAGCGTTACTAGTTTGTTCCTCTCCAGTTAATGTTTATCCACATACTGAATGTGTCATTACCTCTTCATTCATGACCACTTACCTCTCCAGCAGTTTAACAGGTGTACCTAATCAAGTGGCCGGTGAGTGTATTTTGCACCATCAAAGTGTTCGGTATGATGTGTAAAACAAATCCAAGTACAATCCTATTTAATTCACACTACAAAATGTCCCAATACAAAATGTGGGGGGGAGGGATAACTAGGCAAGGCGTAGTAAATCCAACGCAAAATAAATCTACATATAAATGATATTATAGTCATATTAATTTGCATATATTTCTGTTAATTACTATTTATTCCTGTTAATTCCCATATACCCATTAATTCCAATGAAAATTTTCCCGGAATACTCCGCAACATGTGCAACCCTAAACAGCAAGTGTTGTTTCTAGTGTGGTATTTTCAGTGTTAACTATACATTGTTAACTGAAGTGTTTAATGAACACTTGTGGGTGTTACATCACCACAATAGAACCACAGTCTTGGTGTAAAAAAACAGTAAGTTGTCACAGTGTTACATGAACACTCACAATTGTTAGGCAAATTCATCACCGCGGCATAAGGAATCCCAATTCAGTAGGCTGCGGAGCTGGCCGTGGTGCTGAATCCACCTGTTTTAGCTTTAAATCACTGAGTGGGAGTTGTCAGTTTTGCTCCCTCAAAACTTGCGACATCTATAACATTATGTTGTGTGATGAAACTGCACATTTTAGAGTGGGCTGTTATTGTGGCCAGCCTAAGGCACACCTGTGCAATAAACATGCTGTCTAATCAGCATCTTGATATGCCACACCTGTGAGGTGGATGGGCTATCTCTGCAAAGGAGAAGTGCTCACTAACACAGATTAAGACAGATTTGTGAACAATATTTGAGAGAAATAAGCCTTTTGTGTACATAAAAGAAGTCTTAGATATTTGAGATCAGCTCTTTATAAATGGGGGCAAAAACAACATTTTTGTTTAGTGTATGTGTGGTTTTAACTAATGGCAACACTAATAATAATCGATAAATAAATACAGTATGAATTAACATTCTTTACTTCCTGTTTTATTCACATTGTCCATAGTGGCTGCCCAGTAAACGTGGTAATCACACTGCGTGTGTGCCTGTGGAAACAGGAGAGTTCTGTACTCGTAATACGGGCATCTCCGTTAGCCTCAGGTTAGAGGGATCTCAGCCAGGCGCCCTGCCTCACTCACAACACAGCTCAGCTCGCTTCACCCGCTCACTCTCCGGCTAGAGCCCGGCCAGGGTTTCCATGGCAACGACCGTCTGTACTCCCTGCCTGCGTCAACAACGTGATGCATTTCAATGTCCTTCTCCATCCTCTCCGTCTTCCTATGTCTTGTCTCTTTCGTTCTCCTCTTGCTTTCATCTCGCCCCTTCTCCCCTTCGCTCTCTCCCTCACCACGTCTACGTGAAGGAAGAGCATTCGACACCATCCAGAAACAGGGACATGAATCTACATGATTGAGGTCATGATGAAACCGATGTGATTGGCTGCATTCGCTGTCAATCATAGAGAAAGTGAAACAGGGGTTGCCTCTGGGCTGGTGGTTTTGAGTGACAGGGCTGTAAACAGGCAGGCTGTTTAGTGACGTAAGCTGGGGTGCGCTCTCCTTTCTTAGTAAACAGTAACGCCTCACACACAAAACACAACAAAGCACAATCTGTGTGTCTGGGATCCTGTCTCACATAGTATTCCATTTTTTTACATAATGCTCCTGTAGTAAACCATATGTTATACAACCCAACTCGATGGGCTTTTGCTATATGTGAAATTACTTTTATTTTAATTTTATTAAGTGATGTAATTTTGCCCGTCATTGACTCTTGGGGGCTATGTTTTGTGACCTAACACAACAGTGAATTCTATAGGTTTGAGGGGTGTCCAAATATATTTTTAAAGCATTAACTATAGTGATATAGCTTGCAGTGGCACAAAATGGTTCTAAAGTATAAGTTGTAAGTTCATCAAGGCTTAGCAGTCATGCTAAGCCTTGATGAAATCATGCTCCATGGCTAAATAATGTATGTACATTAGTTCATGCAGTTTCTGTAGGATCTTTTATGTTGTTATCATTAACCATAGTTCCACGGGATGCTCTTTAGTATAATAATATTCAATAAAGTATGAACAATAATCAATACCCCATAAGTGGACTGTACAAGACTATGCAAATTAATATTCAAAGCTTATTAATTAGTTTTTTAACTCCAAAGTTTAAAGCATGACATGGAAATATGCAGGAAATGTTAATCAGTTCATTGAATGCAAGAAGGGTTCTGAGAATTGAATCATAGGCAAATAGACATTGTAAAATTAATAATTACTTACAAGCCAGCGCTGACTTTAACAAAGTATTATTCTAGGCATGATCTGAGAGAGGGATATAGAAGACTTAGCCTGGAAAGCCACAGCTCCATGGGAGACAGACACGAGGGTATCTCACCACAGCAGGCTGGATCCAGAAACCAGAGAGAACAATTGATCTACGATTCTATTAAAACCATCTGAGTGTTTTTGGAATTAAAATCGGAGTTGTTGACCAATACCATTAGTGGAACTTTTACTGTTAACTTCAATATGACCGTGGGCAGCAATAATCGTTGTGGTTTGAAATGTCTGGGTAGTTGGCTAGATGAATTCCACGAGCCGTCAAATAAATGAAAAAAAAATCTGTTGAACAAAAAATCTGTTGATAATTGAACGTTCCTACCTGTACCATTGATATAGACTGGAGTTTCCTTGCTACATTATCAATTTTTACATAACTAGGGCAGGAAGAAGGTGACATATGTTGACCAATGGAATTTAAATAAATAGATTCATGATTTTAGTTCAAAATCAATAATTAAACACATTTATTTGATTGTTCATTTGTAGTGAGATCTGTCACTAGCTTGAGCTGTACCCTTTTCCTTCTAGGATTGACCAGTACTGGTAAACAATGGCATTGACTGACATCCCTGGTAATCATAAAAAATATTCCTTGACCATGTACAATACATCATGAAGTTATGGAATATGCCATGAACTCATTAAATAAACTGAGGTATTATGAAAAGGACCTTAAATTATTCAAAAGGCCTCAAAATTATGAATAAGGTCTTAAAATTACGATAAGGTGAAATGATGATATTATGAAGAAAATGTTATAATGGAAAAAAGTAATTGGGAAATGTATTATTATGTATGAAGGAGGCTTACATTAAATCACCGACTACATGATTTGACATGTATTATATTGTCGTAGATTATTAGTATCTAATCCTTTACTGGGTCAGAGTGGCACAAGAATAAAAAACATACCTTAGCAGTTTCTCTTAATTAATCCATAGTGAAACGTGATAACAATAAAATCTTTACTTGCCCTTTAAAATATTAGTAGGGTAATGAAATTGAGCAGTGCATGTAGCCTAACCTACCCACCACCCCCAAACTAATCTATTCTACACGACTACGGTAGTCGCTTTCATAGCAGCCTGGGGTAAGGTTGGCCTTCGAGGCCCTGACTTGTAATGGAACAGAAAACAAGCAGTGTTTACAGGAAAATAACTTTCAAGGACAAGGGTCACCAGAGTACACTCAGATCTTATTTATTTTGGACATATGAACACATGTAGCCTACTGTACATGGATTGAGTTTTACTACACTGCCTTAAATAGGCCTACAGCTTGTCAATATAATATTATAATATTGCTTGTTTGAGGGACGCAGCTACAATACATTCTTTTATATCCTAAAACCTGGATTTTTCACTGGCACTATTTTAAAGGCAGCCTAAAATAGAGCCCTTACCGTGTAATGATGAATTCTAAAGTGTTCACCTTCATGTGAAATCATACTCGTGGAAGAAATGTCAGTTATATTGCTGTTCATTGATTCCCACCTCCCCTTCATGATGTGTGTGACGAGGATAAAAGGCTGCGCTAGTTGAAGATGGCCGGTCCTACTCAGGACCACATACTGAGCTCACAGTGAGGGGCCTACAGACAGTCGTGTTTCATTGCTGCTCACCTCGTACTCTAAAAGCACAGGGGCCAATGCCACACACACACACACACACACACACACACACACAGTTTATATTTTACTATTTTACATTGTGGGGATAGTATCAAATACTACATATCCTAACTCATAAACCTTAATCTAATTTAAGATTTATATTAACACAACCCGACCCTAACCTTTACCGAATGGAAGTTAACCACAAAACATTTAAAGATCTTTAGCTTAACAACTACTTTTTACCATTACTCTAACCCCAACCTCAACTGTAACTTTTACACAAACCTTACCCCTTTAGAGAATTTATTTATTTGCCTCTAGGAGATTTTGTGAAATATATCAACAATGTCAAATTGTTTCACATCCTAGTGTGGGATTTTTGGTCTTGACCATGATAGTTTACCTTACTTACACACACACACGCACACACACACACAAATAGACACACACTCATACACAATCGCACACACACACATTCACGAACCACTCCACTGAGTCACTTTCTCTTCTCCTTGTCAGAGGAGGATGACAGGGACTGGCGTTAAACGCTTCTTCAAAATAACAGTCCACTTGTCTGCCGCAGTTGATGAGCTAGCCCTTTCGTTAAGAGATGATGTTCCTCGAAAGTGCATTTTAATCACATTCAAATCCCAAGGAATTAAACTCCTACCTGTGCTACTCGTAGATACTGGCACTACACCGGCTTCCTCCTTAATGCTTGGCTTCCATTTTGGCACAGCTGGCAAGGCGACACAGCGGTAGTATAGTAAACTGCTTCCGACAGGCTTATCTCCGAAAGGTAAATGAAAAGCAATACCATGGGCCATTTGTAAAAAGAAGGCTTATCTATCCAAAAGCTCTAAAGAGTGTTTTCCTCTCTACTTGTTTACACCCGACATACGGCAGATTGGAATCTAGGGTACTTTTCAGCAAAACAACCCGCGACTCGCCTTCCGGCACGACGTGGCGATGCATCACTTTGCGAAACGAGGAAAGGGAAAGTCAACAGAAGCGTTTTTGGCAACGGAGATAAAGACCCCTGTGGAGTGAGCTCCTGGATTACAGACCTGTGAAGTCACTTGCTGTGTAGAAAGCAAAAACGTTGCCTTCGCTCGTTTTGTTCATTGTTTGTGAGGGAATGTTGAATTTTTAACTGATATGGCTTCACGGTTGTTTTTGTTTTCTTTTTTTTGGCATGTGACGTAATTTACACCAGTTCGGCTTGCTGTGGACTGTCAGCATTTTCACTATTATTCGAGCACTTACATGTCCGTTACTCAGAGGCTGACTACAATTACCCTGCGCAGTTATGACTCTTGCTGGGGACCAAATTGTGCTATATACCTTGAGCTCTTTATAGCACAAAGTGAGCTGACTCCTCCTCTTCCTGTCCCACTATGTCTGTCCCTGGGAGAGTATAAACTTTAGGTCACAGCACCAGCGTAAATCACTGTTGTGGAAAAGGCCCATGAAAGCTCCAGGACAGCCCCTGGTCTTCACAGGAAGAGCAGCCAGAGGGTGTGATATTGAGGCTGGCTTGAGATGCAGCTCCACAGCATCAATATTTAAAGTTCACTGGCGTTACGGCAGATTGGGGTTTCAGTTCAGCCATCTGAGGGTACAGAGGGTTGGAGCCCGGCTCCTGAGAGGAGATGCTCACACAGGAATAAACATCAGGGCATCCATTATTCAACTCCACTGGACCTTCTGAGCACACTGATATTTATACACACGTGTGCTGCTGGCACACGCACAAAGCACACACACAGACACAACTTATTTTAATACTGGTATATCACGACGTTTCCTCTAAGTGTAATTAAGTGTAACATTTCTACATTTTTTAACAATGAACACCCAAACACACATACTCCCACAAGACACTTGCTCAATTTCCATCCTCCAGCCTCAGTTTGTGATTTGGTGTGTGTTTGAGTGTGTGTGTGTAGCAGTGATGTCTGTTTGTGTGTGTGTGAGCCATGTCTATGTGTACATGTCCATCGGGTCCCCAAACAGACAGGTAAACATGAAAAATGTGTCTCCACAAGTTCGTTTAGGAGGTGCCCATGAAGGAAAATGCTAATACCAGTTTAGGAGTTTGATTTGGAGAAAGGTGCATGTATGTGTGTAGAAGTGAGTTGGCAGAGCTGTAATTTGTGTGTGTGTACATGTAGTACTGAGTTGGTATTTGGGAGCAAAAACGTGTGTGTAGCACTGTATTTTGGATTTTGGAGCAGCACAATCCAAGTCCCAGGGCTACATTTTCTTCATGCAGGTTTGAATCTTTATGTAGCTAGAGGACTAATTCAATATTGGCTCACGTCAGCTACTGTTGTCAATGATGAATTCCATCTTTTTTTTTTGAAAACGCAGTGCCTAGTAGACTGGGAACAGCAGCTGGTAGTTGATGTTTCTAGTAAATACATCATGTCAGATTGCTAATGTTTAGGTGTAAGCTGCTACATTCGCGTACAAGGTTTTTGCGTGTCTGTCAGGAGTGATGTGTTATCAGGCTCGCTAAATAAATACCGGAGGAATGTAGTGAGCATGGCTTCAGCATAGGAGATAGAGCCAGGCTGGGCAAATCCAATTTCTTTGAATCTGATTGGTACAGACACGGAGTCTACAGCAGCGAATTGATGTGAAGGACAAGGTAATTGTGTGCAAGTTAACATAACATGAGGCAAATTGGCACCCCACTTTTTCACACCTTACGTCAATATTTCTATATAAATTTCAACCAAAATCGTACTTAAAAAGTGCTCTGGCCCACACCTGATTGTCACAGGTGTTCCCGCAGCCCTGGCGTGTGTGTCGGTGTGTGCGGCGCCTTTTGTGTAAGATCATCATCACTGTCAAGCCTCACATGAAGGTTGACCCGCTTCGTTTCATCCCCTCTCATCACGGTCCTTCTCTATCTAGTGGGGGCATGATGGCTCCTGACGGAAACGACTCTCTCATGACTCACGCGGACTGTTCTGTTCTGCACCAGCAGCTTTCAGACTGCCAGAATAAAAACTGTTTGAAATTCAGATTTTGTAATTCAGTCGTTTCTACGTAGACTAAGTATCAAAATGTTTTCCCTGTTTAAATTGAAGCTGAACTGCTGAACGCCTGATGGGTAATGGAGTGTATGGACTTCTCCAAACCTGTAGTCAGTGCATTGACTACACTGTGGTAAAATACAGAGCTGTAGGACAGGCCCAAGATCAGGGTACCTCAGTGTCCAGCCTAGCCAGGTAGGAGAGGGCATTCACCCTCTCTGTGTCTTATTAATTAGACAGCATCAATGTCAGGGGAGGCTCATGGGAACAATATGCCGGGGCTGTGCAGCTTTAGAATGTCCTTTTCCTTAATTATGTTTGCCCGTTAAGTACTGGGCTTATCCAGACCACACAGCTCCCTGGGGTCGGCAGGGCACAGAGCAGGTATGGGCGTGGGAGCGAGGACACTGTCACCGTGACTAGAGTACTGTCTAATAAACAGATATAATCTGGAATGCCCTGCCTTAAACTTCAGGCAGAAAGATTACAGATTTGCTGTATGGTGATTGGCTTAATGGAGAAGAGAAGCATGGTTTTCAATCACTCTGTAACTTGGTCCAAGGAGTACACAGAGGCCTCTGGTACTTATTGAAAGGCATTCAAAAATGGTTGTTTAGAAACCATATTTGGTTTCCTTGTTTAGGATGTACAGTTTATTTCCATGCTCATTTTTTCTCTAGATATTTCTCTTTGCTGCCTAAATAAAACCAGATGTTCTAGGTAGTCAAACTGCTGATGGAGCAGCAGTGAGCATTTTGATTTCCCAGCAAAATGGAAGAAATAATATTGGGCTGTCCTCAACAGACATTCCATCTTCCTACTTACAGGGCATATCAATCTCACTCAGGTTTCTGGGGAAGTTCAGGGAATGATGGCACTGTCTTGCTGCATGTACACACTGACATACATCTGCTCTGCTGTTGTTTACTGGACCTCTTCAAGAAAAGATTTAACCTTTCCTCTGATTACAGAGGCATTCAACTGAATGACTTGGCCATAGCTGTACTGTTTTAAATTGTGTGTCTGACTCACCGTAAGAGCAGTGTCTTTACGGTTTGGGCTGAACATTTCCTACTGTCGTTACCTGAAGTCTGGGCCCTACTAAGTATAATGGGCTAGACAGATAACAAAGAACCAGATTCAACAAAATGGTGAATTGTTTCTTTGGGAAGGCTAACCACTAGGCCTGTATTTTCTCTAAGTTGACTGGGAGTCAGTGGGGTTATATCCCATATGGAACTCTCCCTGTTTAATGATTTTCTGTTTGCTGTTGGGGTTGTTCCAATCTGGAGGTAATGTAAGAATAATAAATACAGGTTTTATTCATTTTCTCAGACACCCATACCATTTTATTATACACACTAAAACTTTGCAAATTCCTGCACACAAGAGAAATGTTGTGTTAGGTGGATGTTTTTGTGCACTCTGCAAAATCTCTAAACCACAGAAATGTTTCATTTTCCACTCGCTGCTCTCGTTGATATTGGTATTTCTTCCGGAGAGTACAAAGACTATTATTTATCTTTTTTACCTTCTATTCTTTTTGTTTTGTCTTTTACTGCCCTCCCCATATGTATATCTAATATTTGACCATATATGTATGTAACTTATATGGGCATAAATGGTGGAAACATTATCACATACAGTATGTGTACATATATGTCAAAATATACAAAAATATGCCATTTTTATATATGTGACATAAATTTTCACATTTGACATTCATATCTGCATTTACCTATTGTTTACAGTGTCAATGTATATATGAGACTATTTAAATAAATAATATAGAAGTACTGTGAAATTTATTCTTGCCTCATGTCAGCTGACAATTCTCAAATTCTCCCTCGTGTGGGATGTTGATGTTACACACAGTAAGGGTGTGCATCAACAGAATTGTTGATGACGGTTTTGACGTAGGTCAAAGATAACCGTCGTCAATGGGGGGGGGGGGGCTTTTTAAGGTTAACTAGCGTAGCCTTAAAATGCACACACACTACTGTAAAGTAACGCGAAGTCATGATGACAACTAGCGTAGCCTTAAAATGCACACACACTACTGTATGAGTATCATAATCATTACCATATCATATTGGGGTTTGTGTTATGTCGCAGGATTTGTACGTTATCAGCGTCACAGTGCAGTTTTGAGATCATAGTACAGTATCAGTATCATAGCACAATATGGGGATCATATTACAGTATGAGTATCATAGTTCATTATCATAGTACAGTATCAGGATTATAATACAATCAGTATCATGGTTAGTATCGATTACTGGAATTTGGATATCGCAAAGTTGTGGGAATGCTATCTCGGTCAAACGAGACTAGGGGGTGAGATGCTGAAAGCAGCCAGCTGTGTCGTTACCATGACTGCGTGTTGGTTACATCTGAGTGGATTATTTCCTCATGGCTTACTTTATTCTGTCGTTGGTTGCAAGACTTCCATTGGGGCCCAACAGTGTGAAGCCAGCTAAATTCACAAGTGTTATCTATTGGGCCGTAAACACAAGACCCACTTCATCTAAGAACCAGTAGAGGAACGTTGAACACAGACACACTCGCACTTCTTAGAACAGCCTGTGTACAAGATTCACAGGCAGTGGGTTTTGGGTTGAATTCCAATGTGGAACTTCAAGTGGTGTGAAAACTGTTGGTTTTTGTGTGATGGCATTTGAAGGGTGTTGATGAGGCCCAATTACACTGATTAATGGAATTATATCTGGTGGCTACATTGATTGATACTCATATGTCTGCTTGTCTGCTCAGACTGTGAACGGGCTGACATGATGGGTAATGTTTACAATCCTTACTTGGAGTAAGAAGAAAATCTACTTGGAATGGAGTTTCGAAATGCTGCCTGATCACGTGCCACACAGGATGTGTGTGTGCTCTTCTGTTTGCACAGTATTTTTAAAGCATTGGTGTATGTCTGTTTAGGGAGAGAGTGTGCGCGCAACAGAGCGAAACAGTGTTTGACTGTACGTGCCTCTTCTGTTCAGATGGTAAATTGTCTTAAGGGCACATCTAATATTGATGTCCTGTGGTCGTCTGACAGTGTGCCAGGTGGGTTAGGTGAGCTCAGCTCAGTAACTCATACCTCATACCAACTCCTTCGTGAGTCACTTACCATTTCACTTCAAAGACCTGAGTGCAGTAGCACCCCAATGGGTCAACTCTCCCTGCGTACTGTAGTAGTGACATCACAGAGCTAGAAAGGGCTTTGGCACTGGGCTCTATCTTCCAAATAACTATCTTTATTTATGTCTATCCTTTTCTCTCGATCTCCGTTCTTCTGTCTGCGCTATGTTTGTGGCGTTCCCAGTGCCTCAGCGTGTTCAATGAGGGATTGAGTGACCACCACTGCCTCGGCTCTATCTAATGTATTGATCTAGATACCAGGTGAGTGCAATTATTAACGAGCAGGTAGAAACAAAATCTAGATGTTTTCTCGGCCCTCTGGGACTGGAACAGCAGAGCGCTGGTCTTAAAGCATGTGCTTTGCAATCCTCTGTGTTCCTCAGAGCAGAGAAAATGGCTGCAGTTAATTAGAGTAATGTGATGGATTAAGTGAGACACGTGGAGTTCTGGCAAGAAGCGTGTCTGGCAGGCCAGGGCCAAATTAATGACTCAACACCATAGAATGAACGGGTCGAACCCGCTGAATGAATGGCTCGACACCGCTGAATGAAAGACTCGACACCACTGAATGAAAGACTCGACACCCCTGAAAATATCACTCAACACTGCTGAATGAACACCAGACCACCACTGAATGAACAACCCGCATCGCTAAATATACACCTTGACACCGCTGAATATACGACTCAACACCACAGAATGAACAACGCGATTTTGCTGAAAGAAATGCTCGACCCAGCTAAACGAACAACTCGACGCAGCAGAACGAATGTCTGAACACCGCTGATGTAAACACATGACCCGAAATAGAGTGAGGTGGAGAAAGTCAGAGAGGTTTACATTTGGTTTCGTACGTAGATTTCTATTGAGAATTAGAGTTCATCAAGAGTACATTTGCTGAACGTGTGTAATGAGCTTCGAAGCACGCAAAGGGTATTCAAAACATTATGAAAAGCAAAGGTGTTAATATAGAAAACATGATGTAGATCCAAACAGAACGGGAACTTTAACAAAAGCAGAACAAGCCCCTCACCATTACTGATGAAATTCAGCAAAAAATCCAAATGCTAAAAAACAAATCACAAACTATTTTCCTATGTAAATAGACTGCAATCACAAACAATAAACTTCACAGGCTTTTATCATGTGCTGACTGTGCTATCTGGGTTGAATGCGTGCCGGGTCTGAATAGGAAAAGTGTCTAGATTAGCTGTTTGCATCGTATCAGTTTCCCAGGTTATTTGGGCTGTTGCTTCCTCTCTGAATGTGTGGATTTAATTAGAGCCGGTTGTTATTATTAACCATGAGTGCTCAAATTGTTCACTCATTCCCCTGAACTCTATTTCTCTCTCTCAGTTACTATGAATAGGCTGACTTTTCCAACTAAATTGGTCAAAACCTCTGAAAAGACAAAATGTCATGTTTGCTTGGATGAAGGGAGATCTATTGAAGCCCACAGCTGAAAGTCAAGTAATCAAACATGTATCTCAGCCCTGGTTTAGTATTACAAATCAAAACGGTGGCACATACATGGTTTTGTGTGGAATCCTGATTATATGTATTTCCAAGAAAAGCTACATTAGGGTAAAATAGGTTAGCAAATCACATGTAGTGACTAAGGGTGCTGTCAGAGTTACACTCTGAGCTATTAGTTCAGATTTTGTGTTGCATTGGATTCTTAAAAAATGTCTCCAGTTTAGGTTTCACATTGCCACACGTCAACAAAAAATAACAAAATCTCTGGTTCTTTTACTGTTTGTTTTGGGTTTGAATATTAAATGACTCACTTGGTGGTAGGTTTTTTTAAACAGTCTAACATCAAATTTTTCTGAATGCATACAAGAAACCTTTAAAATATGACTTTTTTTCAGAAATGTCCCTCCTATTGGCTGAAACATTCTGCATTCTCACCATTACATGCATGGTGTCTGTCAACACACAGAGTCTCTTTTTAAGGAAATTCTATATTGATGACAATAACATCTGATATTATAGCACACAATCATCATTACATCAGTATTATAACATTATGTTTGCCCTATTTGCATTTAGGCTACAAATTCTGATTTTCTAGTTTCTTAAAAGGGGAATTATGTTTCGATTCACACTTGGCATTGATAACTTAATTCCCACAGGGTTCGAATTTAGTTATTAGTGAGAGTCAATAGAACTGCCTTCCCTCCTGTTGTCATGACAATATCATGTTTTAGGGAGAAATGTTTAAATGCAATATATAAGTTTGTATTTTAAGTCCAGGAGTGGTGGTTTGATGTTAGATTGTGATTGGACCTTGGCCTGTTTTCCCAATGCAGACAGGTGGATGTGTATTCAGTAAGGTCGGCCAATTAGCGAGGTCTACGTGCCATAGTGGGCTACGTCGCTGCATTGCAGGACAGTCTACGTCATGATAGTCAGTGGTTCAAGCCTTACTATGGGTTCTCTGACTTTCCCTGGACCTTCTGCATGAGGCATCGCAAAATGGCAGTGCTGCCTGGGATTTGGGTTAGATAAAATAGATTATCTTTCCTGCCACGTCACTCTCCAGTGACTCCTTGTGTGCAGATCAGGTGCCTGTAAATTCAGTTGCAGAAGTATAGTTGGTGACTGTATAATCATCCATCCAGTGCATGATCCAACTTAATGTTTGGTGTTGGATGAAGAATGCGGAAAGAATTGGCGGCTCTGCGATATGTGTTTGGATGAACCAGTTGCGGAGTTGCAGAGTTGCGAGCTGCCTGCAAGACATGGTAACTGGGAATTGGGTGGGGAGGAAAATGGGAGGGAAAAATATCGGCCTACTGCCATGCATTTCTGATTGTTCAGATGGCACAGTTATTCCCTACCAGGGTTCGGTAGGTTACTTTTGAAATGTAATTCGTTACAGTTACTAGTTACCCATTCACAAATGTAATCAGTAGGCTAATTTTTGGATTAACAAAACTCTGTAAATGTAACCGGATTACTTCCCATTACTTTTCAATTACTTTGAATTGCTAGTTTATAACCATTTGAATGGCATAGCAGGAAGTCTGTTTACGTAACCTGATTTAAGACTAAATCAAAAACCAAATTCTATAGCTCCAAAATTTTGTTGCAATAGGACATAGAGTAGCACTCCAAAATACATAGAAAGGTCATCCCAATTTATGTCAATAAGAACATTATAGGTGGACTGATGGTAAGTGGTAGTGTAACAAAAGAAAAAAGATATACTGCAGTGGGTACAATAATGGCTGTTGACAATTTAATATTATGTACCAATTAGTATTTATTGTTTGACAAATACATATAGTACATTTTGATAGGTTACCACCAGAAACTGCTATTGGAAACCATAAACCAATTATGTAATTCACTTTTCATGGTGGCGAGATGGCAAAAATATAACTTAACACAATTTACATAGGTATTTATTATAGCTGGAGCTGTTATACCGATTGCCTTACAGTATTGGTACATTTTTCAATAGACATTCGACTATACCAAAATGTTAAAATATCTAAAAGTAATCCTCAATATTTTTCAAAAGTATCTGTGATCTGATAAAAACAATTGCCAGTAACGTAAATGATTACAGTTAAAAATCTGTAATCAGAGTACTTGTAATCAGTTACTTCCCAACCTTGTTCCTTACAGTTGATTAGGGTTCTTCTGAGGACATACATTGGTTACACCAGTCCAACTGATCAAAGGGGGCAAACAAATTCCCAGAGATCATAAAAAAGTACTCCACAACAATTTGGTGTAAAAACCTGTTACATGAATATGAGGTACAATGATAAACTATTTAAACAGGGCTCTGAAATTCAATGCTTGAAATAATCAAGGGAACACTCAAATCACACATATGGTCTCGATAACTAAATTATATTGGTATCAGTGCTTTGTCTTCAAGGAACTGCCTACACACTCTGGACACATGAAGCCGGGCATTGTCCTGCACCAGGAGGAATTCAGGGCCCACTGCACCAGCATAAGGTCTGACACTGGGTCTAAAGATTTCATCCCGTTACCTAACAGCTGTCAGGGTACCGTTGACTAGCATGTGGAGGTCTGTGCGACCCTCCAAGGATATGCGTCATCAGACCATCACTGACCCACCAACAAACCGGTCAAGCTGGATGACGTTGCAGGCAGCATAACGTTCCCTACAGCCTCTCCAGACTCTCATGTCTGTCACGTCATCAGTGTGAACCTGCTCTCATCTGTGAAGAGAACGGGGCACCAATGGCGGACCTGTCAATTCTCTGACGAATGCCAATCGAGCTGCAAAGTGCTTAGGCTGTGAGCACAGCTTCTCCTGTTTCTCCTCGCACAAAGGAGCAGATACCAGACCTGCAGCTGGGTTGATGCCTTTCTTTGGCCCTGTTCAGGTCTCCTTGTGTAATGGGTCATCTCCTGGTATCTCCTCCCTACTCTTTGGACTGTACTGGGAGACACAGCAAACCTTGTGACGGCATGTATAGATGTGCCATCCTGGAGGAGCTGGACTATACCTGTGCAACCTAAATGGGCTCTAGGTACTGCCTCGTGCTGCGTGACAAGGACACTAGCAAAATGCAAAACTGAAAAAGAATCAGTCAGGCAGGATAAGGAGAGCAATTGTCTGTGACCACCATCTGCAAAACCATTCACTTTTTGGGGGTTGTATTGCTGATGCCCCTCCAGTGCACCTGACTTTGCACTTTTTGACTTTTTTATTTGCACCGAAACAGGTGATATTAATTCACAATCGCTTATGCTTCCTAACTGGAAAGATTGATATCCCTGAAGTTTAATTGACTTGGTTTTATACTGTGATGATTGTGTGTTCCCTTTGTTTCTTTGAGCTCAGATGTTGATTTGAAGAGCAATAAACGCATTATCTCTCCCCATCTCTCCTGCTCAGTTGCATTCCGCTGTCGTCTTTCTCATTGTCTATCCTCCACATTCAGTCCTCTGTTCCCCTTTCAGTTTGTCTTCTTCCTCCATCTTGAGTAGCAATAATCCGGTACCATTATTGAAAAACTGGAAGTTAGGGTGAATCCCATTTCTCTGTCTTAGCCCTTCCCCTTACCCCTTCCCCTTAGTTTTGCGCGTTCATGTGAGAGTAAGGGCTGTCCCAATTCTCATTTTCATCTAGGGGTAGGGCTAAGGGGAAGGGGTAAGACAGAGAATGGGATTCACCCTAACTTCCAGTTTTTCAATAATGGTACCGGATTATTGCTACTCATACAGTACATTGATAAATTACAACATTAACATTTCTAATGTGAGTTGCACCAAGACAGTTCTGTGTTAAAGCTGCTCTATGTAACTTTCCATTGTTTACAATACTATTTTTCTTTTTGCCAATTGATTCTTAAACCCAAAAACCTTTTGGTTAGTGTATGTTTTTTCTTTTAGCTAAGCAGTCCAAAGATCGCCAAAGAGTGCGATTAGAAGTATGCATTGTCTAGAAAGCATTCATCGCTTTATATCCTCATGACAAATTATATATATTGTTTTACATTTTCAAATGATTTGGAAAGTAGTTGGAAATGTGGTGTTCAATAAGCTCAAATCAGTGCGATGGTCCGGTGTACACATACTATACTTTTGGCCATATAGTGTATATTCTCTATATCAGTGGTCCTCAAACCATTCCATGGAGGGCCTAGTGTATGCTAGTTTTTGGTCTTTCCCTTCAATTAGAGCATAATTAGGACATAGACTGCCAGGTGAGGGGAGATCCTAACCAATTAGTGAGCTACTCCATCAGGCTTGTACAAGGTAAACGTGAAAACCTGCATACACTAGGCCCTCCATGGAAGGGTTTGAGGACCACTGCTCTATATCTTCTTAGCTATAAAGGATATAGTTAGATGCTGTTTGTCATCTTAATGCATTATTTGCTGCTGAACACCTCTATTTGTAACTGGTTGTACTCATTTGATCAACCTGATTTAACATCATAAAGTAGCTCATATGTTTGGCTCAAATTTGTGAGCCGCAGAAATCAAAACCATGTGGATATTTGTAGCCTACAAATATATGTCTGTTCTAACATTGAATATTGTACAAGCAGTAGCAAGGGGCAGTCTACACACATTTCACGTTGAGGTGAAATTGTTTAGTTTTATCAACCTACTGTATGTTAGCTACACTTGAGATAATGTAATCTGTGTAATAATGTAATCTGTGTAATGACGATGTCGTATCATAGCCTGAACAGAGGGGACAGTCGTTGGACTGCTTGCCTGCCCAGTAATCGTGCAGGTATACTACCATCAGTTTTGATGGAAAGCAAGTGATTAAGTTTAATCTCTGAGAGTTTGTCAGTGGGCAAATGTGTTTTGAATTGCTGGTCTGCCAATGTTTGCAATGAAGACGAAAAATGACTTCAGAGTCTGGAGAAGTACAATATAGAGCAGCAAACAAATCTGCAGCTTCTGCATAAACCACACTTTAAATGGGCAGAGTGCATAGGGTAATGTAGTTTATATTTCAACTAAAATAGAGGCGTAACTGAAGTACTTGTGACTGCTCTTTACATGTTTTGTACATTTTTAACAGGAGCGGATTTTCAAAGTGAATTCCCTGATTGCTGTGCATTATTGAGGAACAGTCTGGCTAGTGTTCAAAGACGCTCACAGCTGCGACAAGCTTTTTGAAGGACAGCTCTCTATAGAAGGAATGAAGCCAGTACATTGTGTCTGACACACAGGCAAGATATCTCCCCAGCTGACTGCCACTTCTGACCTACAGTTTAACAGAAAACACTTATTGAATATTTCAGCAAATTCTGTTCGATGTGACAGATTGGTTTGATTGATCATATCACTGACTTTACATTAGGTCAAAACCAATCCTTCACATACTTGTTTTTCACACCCACTGAGCACAAATGCAATTTCAACATCTGTTTTTATACTTATGCCGCCATATTCCAGTTGGAGCTGCTGAAATAGAACAAACGATTTGATAGACAGCTTGTGATTGAAATTTGCAAGATTTCCACCTCTAGCTGCCAGTAACAATAGTTTGGTTCTCGGGCAAGTTCTTTTTCATTGCTTGAGCTGTCTCCTTTTTCAGTGTTTGCAGTGATGATGAAAAAAGTACGCTACGCTATCTGTGTCTTGCATGTGTTTGTTATTCTGCTGAAATATGGTCTTGTTTGATCATTCTGTTTGCAATAGCTTGGGTTACTGTTACAAGTTAGAAAATACACGTTTGTTGAAATATTTTGATTTGGATATAGTCATCCTAGACTACAACAGACAAATATGTTCTGTGATCTCTTTGGGGTCTGAGGAGTGCAGAGAAAGTAACCTTTGGGATGTGTTGTATTATGAAGGAAAGATTAGAAAAAAGAGAAATATGCATCCCGCACCAAAAATAATCAACTAAATTCTTTATTTCTCAAAGATTTGTCCTCTTTTCATCCAATTTCATGATGTTCCATTAGTAGTTGTGATCATGTCTCATTGCAACAACTCATTGCAACATGTCTCAAGCAACAAAAGGGGCTCAGTAAGATTCAAACATTGAAATATGCTTCCTTTGAGACATCGATTGGCGTGTTTATACTGGATGTAAGACATTCGAATTGTCTCTGCCTTACTCTTATTGTAATTTATACAACAATGATGTCTCGAATTTAGATATAATTTGCACTAACTGTACATATAATTCTGTTGTATACTCTTAAGCATTCTGCACCCAGTATTTTCATGTTTTTTTATTTATATTTCACTCTATGCCATCTTGCACCATTGCGTTCTATCTTGGCCAGGTCACTGTTGCAAATGAGAAAATGTTCTCAATGTGCCCACCTGGTTAAATAAAGATTAAAAAAAGAATACAAAAACAATAAAGAAGCAGGATAATCTTCCACTGGTAATTTAGATGACCAATCTATGAGTCATAGGAGTGAGCTAGTCTAGCCTATTTCATCAAATCATTTATGAAGGCAGCCATTTAATCTACCGGTACTCTGTAGAATTAGTAAAAACAGAAATACATTCTATTTCAGTCACCGGCTTCCAAAAGCTGTAAACCATGTTTTCTTGTAATGTTTCAGTAGTGAAATTAGATTTATTGGATGAACAGAAAGTGTGCAATATGCATCAAAACGAAATTAGACAGGTGCATAAATTTGGGCACCCCATCAGACATATCACATCAATATTTAGTTGAGCCTCCTTCAGCAGAAATAACAGCCTCTAGATGCTTCTTTTAGCTTGTAATTTGTGTCTGGATTCTGGATGAAGGTATTTTGGACCATTCTGCAAAACATCTCCAGTTCAGTTAGGTTTGATGGTTGCTGAGGAATGGATGGACAGTCCGCTTCAAATCACCCCACCTATGTTCAATGATATTCAAGACTTCTTCCGCATCACTCTCCCGTACAGCTTCTCCTTGTGCAAAGTGCGCTGAATGGTTTAACGATGCACAGTGACACCATCTGCAGCAAGATGATGTTGTAGGTCTGTGGAGGTGGTCTGTGGGTGGTTTTTAACCATTCTTACCATTCTTTGCATTTGCCTCTCTGATATTTTACTTGGCATGCCACTTCTGGCCACAAAGAACTGTGCCTGTGGTCTTCCATTTTCTCACTATGTTCCTCACAGTGGACATTGACAGCTTAAATCTCTGCGATAACTTTTTGTTGCCTTCCCCTAAACCATAATGTTGAACAATCTTTGTTTTCAGGTCATTTGAGAGTTGTTTTGAGGCCCCCATGTTGCCACTCTTCAGAAGAGAGTCAAAGAGAACAACAACTTGCAATTGGCCACCTTAAATACCTTTTCTCATGATTTGATGCACCTGTCTATGAAGTTAAGCCTATGAGGCTCAATGAGCTCACCAAACCAATTGTGTGTTCCAATTAATCAGTGCTAGGTAGTTACAGGTATTCAAATCAACAAAATGACAAGGGTGCCCAAATGTATGCATCTGTTTTGATGCATATTGCACATATTTTCTGTGTCCTTCAGTTATTTGTTAGTTTAAAATGAAATTGCTTATCCAAAAATCCAATTATTTATAAATGAAAATCATGGACATTTTCAGGGGTGCCTAAACTTTTGCAATAGACTGTTTCATCAGCTAAATCAGGTAGCTGATGAAAATGTATATATTTTTACATTTTGGATACAAAATTCTTGGGAACTAATAGATAAAACATTCTAATGGAATTTAGTAGCCTATGTTTCAGTTTTTTTCTCACCATCATGTAGGGTTTAGTGATGACTTTTATGCATTTGTTTTTCCACTCCTGTAACCAGGGTTAAAAATTAGCACCATTTACCAGCCAAATGCTGGTAAAAATATGCAGGTGGCTGGTAGATTTGCTTCACTCACCAGCCAAGAAACAATAGTAATCTATTGAGTGGCTGGTCAAATGTGAACATTCACGAGCCGTTTGGCTGGTGGATGAAAAAGTTAATTTTGAAACCTGCCTGTAATCTATTCATGCCAACCTCCTTTTATTAATATGTATGTGACTGTTTTCAGACCGCCATCTTACATCTCATTCATCTCAATACCTGAGTTACTGCTCATGGCAGTCTGGTAAGTGGAATTTCTGACTCACCAAAGCTTATACTCTAAGAAGTATCAGTCCCTCGAAAAACACAACATCAACAATACTATTTTTATAGAGTGTTTGTAATTTAAATTTTCCCATCCCAGGGTGGTACTGTTGCAACCAAACCGTGAATGACACCAGCAATGGACAAAGCTTCAGCTTGTGCGCCTGTGTGTTTTGGATGTGCTTGTCCATTAGTTTGTGTGTCTTTGTAGAATGGCGCCATAGTTAGTATTCTATACCGGTTGCTTCCTGACACTTGCGGGTGCGTACCTCTCCTAGCGGATCTCACTCTGGCACCAAGACACACTCTCTCTCTCTCTCTCTCTCTCTCTCTCTCATCTTTCCCTCTCTCTCTCTACCCCTCTCTCTCATCCCTCCTGTCGCCATCCCCCTTTCCCCTATTTTATTCCTCTTTTTCTCTCCGCCTCCCTCTTTCTCAAACACAGCCTACATTAGCTCCATCTCCATGGAGACAGACATGATGTCAGCATGCACAGGGTTGTCAGTCGGTAGATTTGGTTGGCCAGGTACTAATGCAATCATATAAATATACAGCATGACTGGCTCTTTCAAAATCAAAACATGTTTCATGCCCAATAAACAACATGGCTGTTCAGAAATGTTAGAAGACCGATTGGTTTGGTTTGACTGCAAAAAGCACATCATTGGCCACCTGCTTTCTGTTTCATATAGCCAGTATACTAGTTATCTACCCAGGTTAGGGGGGTATTGGTTGGGTCCAGACACAGATGTTAGTGTAGATTCAGAACACAGAAAGATGATGGAAAATAATAATCTGCCCTGCATGGTCTCAGGTGTTGAGTTATACTATTATAGAGTGTTCCATTCCAATTCCCTAGACCCAGGTGTTGCAGGTCAGGAATATAACCTTTTTTTGCTATTTTTCTCACCTGGTAATCCATCGTGTCGTATCCATTTTTCTTTTCCCATGTACACCCTATTCAAATATGACATATTTTAGGTTTTTTCCAAATGTCTTTTCATTCCCGTTGTGGTGATTGCACTCATCCTGCCATGGCTTCCCACACGCTGTCACAGGTTAAGCACCTGGGATGGGATGGGATCAGAAAAGCAACACTTTAGCAAAAGTAGAGCAGAGTAAGCTGATAGGTGCAGGAGTAAAGTAGGCCATCACCATAGTGATCCTCCACTATCTCCTAACTACATGTTGTACAGGATGGATCTGTGGGGACCATGTCCATGAACACTTAGGAGATAGATGCCTTTTTATGTTTTTGTCTGTGTGCACGAACATGGGCTTGTGTTTGCGCATGGGTATATAAGTGGTTTCATGTTCATTTGTGTACATGTGCCTGTTTGCGTTCAAGGGGTATGTGTGTTTATTATACAGTGTGTGTGTTTACCTCAGCGCAAGCCTGTGTTCTCCAGTGGGCTTTAGAGGGGCCTTTGCTCAGAGCTCCTTCTGCTGCCACACTTTGATATGCTTGGAGCCACTCCGGTCGCTCAGTGGTCTCTGGCTTAGTGACGCAGCCATGAGTGGCGCAGGACCCCCCAACTCTGATTAACCTCACACGCACCTAATCAAACACATACACAAACAAGCATGCCCCTAAACAAATATCGATTTAATTACACAAACACGGACACAAGGATGTCTTCCACACCCTAGTGCATCACATCTACCTGGGTTTTTGCCTGCAGGTTGCTTGGACTCCAGTTCATCTGGTGTGTCCTGCTTCATTTCTGAAATATTTAAACATTTTCATGCAGGCAGAGATTTCCCTGGCTAAAAATATTCTGTATGATATTAGCTGGGGCACGTTACACCAAAATTGGCCTATTTATGGGATAGGCAGAGGATCGCATTAAACAAATCTGGCTTATATTAAAGCGCTGCCGGGCCCCATTGAGGGAGGAAGGCATCATGGGTTTGTCTTATTATGGTATACAATGCAGATGAGAGAGCATGTTACAAAACTATTAAAGAATACTGCATATACAGATCATTCATATGCATACAACATATATACGTACATACATGCAGGCATGCATACATACATACATACCTATACATATTGTTCAGCCGGGAAAAAGATGAGCCAGTAGCGCCCTCTCGGGGGAGGACAGCGCACGGGTATGACTAATTACCCCAGTTGGGCGTACTAATGAGTTCTGTTGTCTCCATATTTAAGGTGAGGAGTTCGACTGCGGACGGCCTCTAATGAGTGTGAGATGAGCGAAGAGGTGGTGAAAAAAATAGGCCCAAAGGGAACGGAGGAACAAAAAGGAATATTCTGACAAACCTTAGACCAAGTAAATTCAGAACCTGTTGTTCCATGCCACTCTCTCCCTCTCTCCACTGCAGTGTCCGACGTCATAGTCACTGCAGAGCAGGGAGGCGGTCTATCTTTTGTTGTTTTTAAATGTTCTGAAAGTACGGTATAGTCAGTTAATTCGGCTGTTATTTTCGTTGTCTTATCCAGCATATCTTTTCTATTTCATCAACCTGCTAGTCGAAGAACCAATGTTTGGGAATCGGAAATTGTTGTCAGTAAGAAGGTCTACGAATTGCCTTAATACGGAACCCTTCATTTCAGACTTCTTCTGCATCATTATTACACCTGCCCCTTGCATATGACAGTGGAATGGCCATAACTAGTGGAGGATGCGGGAATGTTGAGGAGGGGCCAGAGGCAGTCCCCCCCACCTTTCTTTTTTGTCTGGATTAAATACTGACACGTCTCACCCCTCAGGTCCGAGCACAACAATTACCTTACTGGAACTACAGAGAGGACGAGTCCCCATGGGGTCAACTACACCAGCTGATAAGAACAGTTATAGGCTGGTTGGACAGCAGGGGGGTCGGGGCAGTCCTCAAAATGCTGGTGGCGAATAAGTGTCTCTGGGAACTTCCTTCCGGCATGCAGCAGGTGATCGGGCAAGCCAAACCGGAGTCAGTGGACCAATTTGTCCATTCCATAGAGAGTTTTGCATCAACCAAACTGCTGGTCAATCCTACTAAGCGGGAGAGGGCGCCTGGAGCGATGAGCATGGGGCAACCCAAATTAATTGATTGGTCTTGGGTTCTCCTAAAGTTGGAGGGCACCATGCATAAAGTCCACAACCCTTTAAGCCAGAGGAAGTTTAATGTTGTCATTGTAGGTCCTTCTGACATTTCACTAATCAGTGCACGGTGCAAGACAAGCTAATGCCCACGGACCACTCCACAGCCAAGGGGTGCCCCTGCCATACACCCCTGTTGGCTCATGGATCTCGCTCCCGCCCTGAGGGTTCCTATTCACCTGAAATGCATAGATTCAGACACTCCTAGTACTGCATCATTCCTGGACTCAGGGAGTATGATGTCCCTGGTGCGAGAAGGGCTGTTATAAGGAACTGCCGGTCTGGAACAGGATACTGCGGTGGCCTGTATACATGGCGACACCAGTAGGTATCCCACAGCACCGAGAGGAAATGTCTCACTAACCTTCGGGGTAGTCCTCTATCTGGAGATAACAGTGATGCTGGGAAGGGATTGTCCCATATTTTACAGCTTACGGAAAATGGTGGAAAAAGGCATGGCGGTAACCAAAAGGAGAGGGGGCAGCAGAACAGTGAGGCATGACTTGCCAGACTCAGACCAAGCAGCCGAAAGAAGAGGAGTAAACATCCTGTGGAAATAAAGGATGCCCTTGCGGGGAAGAGAGGGACCTCTCCCTTGTCCAGGGAAAGTGCGGCACAATGAGAGCAGCTGAACCAATTGTTTCAGGAAATCTCAGGCGACAGCTCTTGGCGGAGGTTTAACAGTCCTGAGACAGAAGCGGACAGCTCCCTATCCCTAGCCAGGAGGCGGAAGTACAAGCAGAACAGTGCGAAAGGCACAAACGCACCTGGCTCTTAAAGGGTATGGGAGATGAATCTCGGGTTGGTTTATTGCAAGTTACGCCCAAAACACACCCAGGAATTAATTAAGACACTTAGTACAACCCTGTAGACTGTGCGCCCGGTGCATGGACGCTTTTATCCACTGTAAAACTAGCAAAAGTGGATTTGGACACGCCCAAAGCGCCATACGCTTCAAGCCATGCACTTAGATCGTCAAAATAGGGCCCATAGTGTTACACTCTACCCATTGGAACGGGAGAACACCACAGAGTGGCTCCTAGGGAGATTCTATTGGCCTCGAATCACACAGGATGTTGCCCGATACTGTAAGACCTCTGACACCTACAAATATACTCCTAAACTGCATTTTCTTAACCCTTTGATACACCTCCCTACTATAGATGATTCCTTCGACCGGATTGCCATGGACCTGCTGGGGTCTCTACCTCGATTAGCATGCGGACATGAATATATAATGGTGGTGGTGTATTATGCCACCAAGTTTTTAGAAGCCATTCAATTGAGAACAATGGCTACGAAGGGCATAGCAAAAGAGCTGTACATGATGTTCTTCTCCCGTCTGTCATCCGGATGGATCAGGGCACCCCCTTTATGTCTCGCATCACGAAAGACCTGTGCAGTCTGTATAAGGTGGAGCAGCGTCTGCCATCCACAAATGGACAGATTTGTGTGAACGCCTAAAGAGGACACTCAAAAGCATTTTGCACAGGGTGGTGGATTGAGACGGCAAGAATTGGAACATGTTTAATGTTCATGTTTGCGCTGAGCGAGGTCCTCCAGGCCATTTGAACTATTATATGGCCAGCCCTGTTGGGCATACTGGAACTGGCCTGTGAGAAGCCGCCCTGTACCTACTGGCTAAAGCACAGGCAGAACAGGCCAGGGCCTATGACAGGACTGTGAAGAAATGGTAGTTTTGCCCGGGAGAGAAAGTACTACTCTTCGTACCTACCCTTGAGCATAAACTTGCCAGCCCAGTGGTAGGGACCCTATGAGATAGTGGAGGTGTCCCTGGTCAAGTACCGTGTCCATCAACCTTGGAGGAGGAGGGCAGAACAAACCTACTACTTAATCTCCTGAAGGCCTACACGGAAATGGATGTATGGTTGGAATACAGGAAGGCGAAGAGGGAAAAGAAAAGGGAACTGCCCTGCAGGAGCATGCTCACCGCCCAACAATCAATGAACTATATGAGCACCCTTCATCATTTACTTTCAGCTGATTTGGGATGATGAAGGGTGCTCATATAGTTCATCCAACCACATGTCGCAGAGCTGGACATTTCGTTTTGCACTGCTCATCCAACACAGAAGCCTTTAGTTGGTTCACCTACGGGATGATTACGCTCACCAACTATACTTACACGATGCTGAGCTGCCGATGTAGCAGGGTTAATGGAGAAAAAAATTGGATGAGATAAATGAAGAATAAAAAAAATAAATAACCAATTTGAGACTGAGTGAACATGGGTTGGCAGATCATTCTACAAAAGTGGAACTCTATATGAGAAAGCCCTTCCTTTAGCAGTTTGTTTACAAAATATGGAAGCCTGGGTCTTCTGAACGTAGGATACTGTACATGTAGGTACTTATGGTACCACAAAATCAGACCGATAAGTAGGGGAATGTAGTGATTTGTAGGTTAACAGTAAAACGTTGAAATCAGCCCTAGCGTTAATGGCTAACCAGTGTAGAGAAAAAAATCTGGCGGCCACATTAAGCACTAATTTAATGTTTTTTAGGGTCTTATCTGAGTAGCCAGAAAAGAGAGCATTTCAATAACCCTATATTGAAGTAACAAAAGCATGCATTAACTTTTCTGAATCATTACTTGACAGAATGTTTCTAATTTTTGCAATGTTCCGGAGAAGGATAAACGCTGCTCTTGAGATATGTTTTACATGTTCTTCAAAAGACACATCTGGGTCCCAGCTTTTACAGTTTTTTTTTTTCAAATATTGCTGTACAACCATCTACTGTATCTTCATTCCCAGATTCAACAGCAGATCTCTTTGTTTCTTGTGACCTCAAATTAGCATTTCTGCTTTTACAAATGTATAAGTCATTTTCTGTCATCTACTTTTTTATGTGTGAAATACAGGCTTCCAGGGTATGCAATATTTTCCACTTTTCATTAAAATGTACAGCTGTGTGTCATCAGCATAGCAGTGGGAATGGACATTGCGTTTCTGGAGAACATTAAGAGTCAGCATATATAGGCAGAAAAATAGCAATCCGAAAATAAAACCTTGAGGTACACCAAAGCATACCTTCGGTTTTTTGGAGGACAGACTATTCACTATGATATCTGTGATAACTGATATCTTTCCGATAGATAGGATCTGAACCATGCCAGAACATGTCCTCATAGTCTGATATAGGTTTCCAATCTGTCTAAAAGGCAGCACTAAAGGTAAGATGCACAAGAATAGAAGCACAACCTTGGTCAGATGATACTTGGAGGTTGTTTATCACCTTCACAAGTGCAGTCTCAGGTCTATGACAGGGTTTAGTCATTAGGAAGTCATTGAGTAGCTGGGAGACCATGTTTTTGTAATATCTTTGAGAGGAACAGGAGATTTGAAATAGGCAGATAGTTATTTAACCTTTCTGGATCAAGGTTAGGCTTTTTTAAGTAGCTTACTACAGCCATTTTTAGGGAGTTGGGTACACACCCAGAAAATAGGGAGCCATTTTTGTTATCAGCATATGTGGACCAAGCACAGGGAGTATCTCCTTTAGTAGTTTCATTGGAATAGGGTCCAGTTGACAGCTGGAAGTCTTTGAGGCATTTACATATTATTTTTGTGAATAATTCAAGGGGTACTGGATTAAAAGTACCTCATATCCAAGGATCTTTGCAATCTCAGGACAGGGAAGTCTAGGAAAAATATACATTTTAAGTGAAGATGCTGTCATTTGTTTTGTAATGATAATTATTTTTTCATCAAAGAATCTCATGAATTTATAACTGATGAATTCATGTAGGCCAACTTCATTTGTGGAACGCTGCTTCTTAGTTAAATTTGCTACTTTATCTACATTCTGGATTGTTTCTTTTCTCCTCAATTAAGTTGGAGTAATAGGCTGATCAAGCAGAAGTGCATGCATTTCGGTAATGCAGAGTACACTCTTTCCAAGCTAGTCCAAATACTTCCAACTTGATGCAATGCAATTTCTGCTCCAATCTTCTGGAGTCTTGCTTTAGGACTCTGGTGTTTTCTGTATACCAAGGAGCAACTTTATTTTAACTGATTTGTTTACTTTTCAGCTGTGCGACTTCATCCAGGTTGTTCCACAGGGTTAGGTGTTGATCTTCAGTTAGGTCATTCACAGATGTGTTAACTCTGACATCATTTGTAAGGTTCATTGAGTCGGGACGAGCAACCTAGAACCTTTGGTTTGTCAGAGAATCTATAGTGCGGCTCTTAAAAGTTCCTGGTTGCATTCCAATCGGAGTAACTGATTTGACAGTAAATGTAATAAGATGGTGGTTGGAAATTCCTGGATTATCAGAAGAAAAAAAACATTAAGATCCACAACATCTATTCCACGAGACAAAACAAGGTCTAATGTATTACGGTGGCAGTGTAGATCCTGAGACATGTTAGACCAAACCCAATGAATCACAATTTGGCCCGTGTCAAAGTTGCTTAAATCTTTACGCTTGCCCATTTTTTTGTGCTTCTAAAACATAAACTTTGAAGACACAATAAAGAAGCAAGAAAAATGGGCAAGCCTAAAGATTGGACCGACATTGACAAGGGCCAACTTGTCATGGCTAACGACTGGGCCAGAGCTTCTCCAAAACTGCAACTCTTGTTGAGTGTTCCCAGGCTGCAGTGATCAGTAAATATCAAAAGTTGTCAAAGGAAGGACAAGTGGTAAACCGGCGACAGGGTCATGGGCAGCCAATGCTCATTGATGCACGTGGGGAGCGAAGGCTGGCCCGTGTGGTCCAATCCAACAGACTAGCTACTGTAGCTCACATTGCTGAAAAAGTTAATGCTGGTTCTGATAGAAAGGTGTCAAGTGCATCACAGTTTGTTGCATATGGGGCTGCTGTTTTGGTGGCAAAAGGAGGACCTACACAATATTAGGCAGGTGGTCATAATGTTAGGTCTGATCAGCAGAGGTGGGACCAAGTCATTGTTTTCAAGTCACAAGTCACGTTTGGCTGCAACAATAAGACTTCTTATTTTCCTGTTACCTTTAAAATAAAAGTCTGCAGAGTGTCTAAAGTTTTAGTTTGTATTATGTAAGCTACATTTTCAAAGGTAAAATCTATGTTAGGGGAAATTATAAATATCCAAGACCTTACCAATATTGCAAATGTCCAGAAATTTATGATTAAGTTTCAGCATCCATTAATTCATATAATGTATCTATTTTATACATACATACAAATGTAAGTTTATTTTTTATTGTGTTTTAAAAATTACACTGAATTATACTGAACAAAAATATAAACGCAACACTTTTGTGTTTGCCCCTATTTATCATGAGCTGAACTCAAATATTTAAGACTTTCTATGCACACAAAAGGCCTATTTCTCTCAAATATTGTTCACAAATCTGTCTAAATCTGTGTTAGTGGGCACTTCTCCTTTGCCAAGAAAACCCATCCAACTCACAGGTGTGGCATATCAAGTTGCTGATTAGACAACATGATTATTGCACAGGCGTGCCTTAGGCTGAACACAATAAAAGGCCACTCTAAAATGTGCAGTTTCGTCACACAGAACAATGCAACAAATGTTGCAAGTTTTGGGGGAGCGAAACTGACAACTCTCAAGCAGTGATTTAAAGCCACAACAGGTGGATTCAGCACCACGGCCAGCTCCGCAGCCTACTTTATTGTTTGGGATTCCTTGGGCTGATTTTAAGATTAGATTATTCTCTCATTTACTCAATTATTTCCTTTGTTTTGCTATGTGCGCATGCTTACCTATGTGTGTTTGTCTGTGTGTGGGAACACAATGTTGTTTTGCCAAGCAATAACTAGCTGTGCAATCCATTCCCAGTCCAAACCCTTTTTCCCAGAGCTTAACATCCTGTGGCCCTGCTGTGTTTCTGGACAAACCTCAGATGTAGGTCCTCACTCTTGACCGACATCAAACACCGTTATTAGCTCTCTCTCTCTGGACTTCATTTGTGTACTGGATGATAAAAGAGCTTGTCGATTGTATCATTTTAGCATATTTCATGTATAACAAAGTGATGCATAATGTAGTTGTCCAAATATGCATAATTCGGCACCACAGTTTGAAGTGTGAGTTAACGTGCAGCCGGTTGGATGGTTCTGAGCTGAAGCACGTGAAAGCATACCTTAAAAGCATTATTGTTTCAGATTGTAGCGATTTACTTTTAATTGAAAATTTAAAGTGGTAACTGCAACATGAAAGGGTGCTAGAGGAACAGAAATGCTGTGTATGTTATTTTGGGATATTCACACCAATTTATTTTAGTTTGCTCACAATATGTCTACTCCAGAAGGACAAGAGCTTCTGAACTCTTGAGAATCCATTGAAGCGTTGTGGGTGTGATTGAACAGAAGATTGTTACGTTGTCCATATCATACCCTGACAGTCACTGATGTTTGTTCCTCTTTTTTTAGGAGCACCATCGATGCTACTACTACCTGGAAATAGTCTTAAGAAGTCACCATGAATTAATTTTGCCCTGGTTTGATGAGGACATCACCGAGCAAATTAAAATGTAACTAAGATGTATGTTTAATATTTAAAAGCAGAAACGATCAATTCTGCTACTGGGGTCTGTGCTCAAGGCTGATTTCTGTCCACAACTTCATAATCAGCTTGCTGTCAAACCGTCATAAATAAAACAGCAGCAGATTTTCATGGGGAATCATGTTATAAAATAGGTCATGGCTGGATGAGAATTTGGGGAATCTCACAAACAGCATTTGGGAGGTAAGCATTCATCATCAGAATTCAGATTTAGCAGAAAACAGTGTGAGATTAGTTTGTCAATGTCACTATAAACCACACCAGCCAGTGGCCCCTATACTGTATGAAAAGCCTAGGTTTCAACATAACATTGGGAACATGTTGTCTTATGTAGAAAAAGTCATCGTCCGAAGTGCTGAATAACTCCTTTTCAACCAAACTTGTTTGTGGGCAAATGAGAACAAAGAGTAAAACTTTGTCATATCATAACAACTTCGGTTGGACAAATTTCACAGAGCTGTGCATTAGAAGACGGTATAGTGACGTTATAACCAAAATGATCCACAATTGAGTAAAATAAATGTTTTAGAATAATATTGCTACCTCATGCATTGTCCACCAGAGAACATTCAACTTAGGTTTAGTCATTTAAAAAAAATATTCCAAAGGAATTCAAACATACAGATCAGGATGAGAAATACCACAGTTCTGGTGCATTTACAGTTGATTAGAGTTAGTGAACAAGAATCATCTTTTGTTTACTGTTTAAGTAATTTTCCTCCATCTCTATCATCAAGTCATATTCCAAAACCCGGGGCCAGAGAGAGCGGATCCATACAAAAGTTCCACTGAGACCACCATTAGTACAGTACCTAGAGTACATGAAGAATAAACTTCTACACTCACATGTCAAGACAACAAAAGGCCTCTATGCTTTCCTTGACGGCTCTTACCTCTCAGGAACAGAACATTTTGCATCAATCACCGGGACTTTTTTCCAGTCACTCGTTCTCATTCACCAAGTTAATGAGTTTCTCTTCTTTCTGCAAACATGATGTGGTTCTCCCTCCCTCCCACCGTCCGTCTCCTTTCTTTCGTTGAAGACCTCAGTTCCTGTTCTCCTATTGAAGGCAAGAGGCTTAAAAGCTCCTTCTAAAACATTCATTTTTTCAGCCTGCCTGTTGAGACCGGGTCTTCTGTCGCGGCTCTGGGAAAGTAGGAAGTAGGGAAGAAGGAGGTCTCCATCTAAAAGGTCCTTGAGTGGCCCTGCTGCAGTAATGGCTTACCTGGCCCCATCCCACATTGCCTACTTCATAGTGCCTCACTTTCCTAGGTAATAGGGTGGATTTCAGGATGCAGCTCGAGCTGTCATTACTGAGAGGCACTTGATAGGAGCAGAATCGGTGGTGGGTAGAAGTTAGCAGGTAGCACCTAAGCCTGATACAGGTAGTAATGGCACATGCAGTTCTTCTAGTTTATATTCTGCCATTACCCAATCTGCTCACATTGACCCAGGTCACCTCACAGTTTCGATGACAGAAGGCTCTCCATATCTGTCGTTCTTCTCTGTATCTCCCGTAAGTCTCAGTTTCTCTTTCCATCTGCCTCTTTCTTTCCAACTTTATCTCAATTTTCTCTCCATCAGCTTAGCCTAGCACTAATGGTTACTCACCCATCAGGGATTTTAAGCTGTGCAGTTACTTCCCAGTGTCTATAAAATATGACCTGCATTGAGTAGAAAAGGGTTATGTAGTGAGTGTTGGTCAGTTTAGCTGAAATTGAGGGTCTAGGGAGGAGCAAAGGCATTGAAACATCTGGAGAGTTTGGAAGGTCTTTTTTATTATTGTGGGAGAGGCCTTTTCGTGGAAGAAGGGCAGCTCAATCTTGTCAGTGTTGAGCTTGAGGTGAAGGGCCAACATTCAAACTGATGTTTACCAGGAATGCAGAAATCTGTGTTAGTTTAAGGAGCTATGAATTACACATCATGACAATCAATGCATGAGAATTGATT
Organism: Umbra pygmaea; assembly: GCA_016801145.1. Lineage (NCBI taxonomy): Eukaryota > Metazoa > Chordata > Actinopteri > Esociformes > Umbridae > Umbra > Umbra pygmaea. The sequence goes on from JACXGM010002138.1 coordinate 47,569, forward strand.
GAGGGCCGATCATACAAACAATCAAGAGATGAAGATGTGATCTTGGGTCTTGGCGCTGGCTTTGAAATCGAGCTCAGATTCTAATTGAAGTTTGGTTGCTTGGAGCCTGAGATCTTGACAGGAATTTTCAGATGCAAGCCTCAGGTCAGAAATCTTAAGCTTGGCTTTATGGTAAATGGGCCATCATGTAGCCTAACAGTTAGAGAAGCAACCAAAAAGCAACTGAAAAGTGTCTGGATTGAGTCCCAGACCCAGCATGCTCGTTCTGTGCTTGAGCAAGGCAGTTAACCCTAATTACTCCCAGGTCATTGCTGTCAATGAGAATGTTCTCAGACAACTTACATGGTAAAACAAAATTATATTTCCTCACAAGATTGATTCCAGCACTTGCCCATACAATCAAATCTGAAAGCCAATCAATCAGTCTTTTGAAGTGAGACGTTAACTTTGCTACAGTAAGATATTTTCTTACCTTCCTTGAGAGAGGGATTTACATTATGCTGCCAAGCCAAATTTTCATCATGTTGTTCACATATGATACATTTCACAGAAACACCATATTGCATGGGCTCACTTGTACTTCCATATTTTATGCGTGGAAGCAGACTAATATCAGAAATTAACCATGGCCTTGTTCTGTTAATGCATGCAATTTCCTGTTCTCTGTGGCGAGATACATTATGGGCCGGTTTCGCGGACACATATTAAGCCTAGTCCTGCACTAAATGTTTATGTTGAATGGAATCTCCATTGATCTTGCTTTTGTCGCCCAAAACTAGGCTTAATCATTGTCCATGAAACTGGCCCTATAACACCAATTGTTTTTAACAAAGTCATGGCAGTAGTTCTGGGATATCACATTGGATAGCGAGACTCAGCATGTCCCATATTGTATCACTCTGCTGTTCTGGATCTCTATTGCCATAGGTTGGAGGATAGCAAATCCATCCACGATCCTACAGTTTAAATCCAGTGGGGGATCAATATCCAAGGTCAAAGCCCTACTATCGGCGTAAACCAACACCAGGACAATTAAAATCAGTGAAATCCTGTGGTGTGTTTCTGCTAAGGCTTGACAGCTGTCAAGGATCCATGACAGCACTAGCATCATGGTGTTGCCCTGGAGAACCCTGATGAATGAAAACAGTGAATAGCGAAGTGTTCTACCTGCTCAGGTACTCTGGAGAGAGTTGGTGTATGTCGCATGTCTGTTGTCTCCGTGTGTCTCTAGGGTGTGCGCTCTACGCTCCTTCACCACTCTGTAGTGCAAATAACATCAGCTACCCTGATTATCCCTATCAATGCCGCTTCTACTCCATCGCTGTCTGTCTTTCTCTCTCTCTCTCTCTCGACATTGACTTGAGAGAGAGAGAGAGAGAGAGAGAGAGAGAGAGAGAGAGAGAGAGAGAGAGAGAGAGAGAGAGAGAGAGAGAG
>JACXGM010002139.1:7682-49002 GCA_016801145.1 Umbra pygmaea
TTTAGTCTGCGATAATGATTGGATTCTGATTAACGCCGCTCTCGTTTTCCCAGAGACATTTACATGCGCAATGTCCAACTGTAACTTAGTTTATTAACAGCGGATTCTAATTCAAGTATCTTAAATCTCCATAATATGGTTTCTTATTATATTTAATGTTGTAAGATGTTTCGTTTCATTATTGAAGAAGCACTTGCAATTTTGATGGGTGATTATTGGGGGTCAGATGGCTCAGTGGTTAGGGAGTCGGACTAGTAGTCAGAAGGTTGCTGGTTAGATTCCCTGCTGTGCCAAATGTTGTTGTCTTTGGGCAAGGCACTTCACCCTAAATTGCTCCAGGAAGAATGCCCCTGTGCCTAATGTACTGTAAATCACTCTGGATAAGACTGTCTGCTAAATGACTAAAATCTAAATCATTTAACCAATGCTTCAATATTTTTATTAGTAATCCTAGATGTTTTCCAAACAGATTATTAGAAAATCAATTTACAAATGTGTAAATATTGTGGCGTTCGTCAGGTGTATGGGATCAAATAAGGGCCAATAATATTTTGAGGTTGCGAAGTGATCTTTGCATGTGTAACAAAGTTTTGCATCTGTAGAAATATTTTGTGAATGTGTAAAAATGTTTTGCATCTGTAGAAATATATTTTGTGAATGTGTAAAAATGTTTTGCATCTGTAGAAATATATTTTGTGAATGTGTAAAAAAGTTTTGCATCTGTGGAAATATTTTGTGAATGTGTAAAAAAGTTTTGCATCTGTAGAAATATTTTGTGAATGTGTAAAAAAGTTTTGCATCTGTAGAAATATTTTGTGAATGTGTAAAAAAGTTTTGCATCTGTAGAAATATTTTGTGAACGTCTGCAACACTGGAGTTACAAAACCCTAGTTACGAGTTGCGAAATTTTTACTGTGTCAAAACAAGGCCAAAACGTTATCCAATCAGCTCGTTGCTTATTGATTAGCCAGTCAGAACGCTGCCCACCGATCAACCATTTCAATCCTTAATGTAGCTAGCATTACACATGATTCTGTATTTATTATATATTTAAGCGATCCAGATTGTGGAAGTAAATGTCGTATTAAAATATAAGTTAGTAAATATGTCACACTATTTACGGTAGTGGGGAAAAGATTCTAGCGAGGCGCGTTCTCGTTACTTCTTTGCATTCTGGATTCAGTCAAAACGGAGGAGTACGAGGCTGTATTCCTAGCCTTTCATAGTTTCGCATTCAGAATAATAGCGTTTTGATTTAACGTGATAAAAATCGATTAACAACAAAGGAAACATTACAAATTTCAAAAATATGCCACTAAACTCTATGAGAATAGTGTGACATATTTACTACTACGTATATATAATAAATACACAACATCCTGTGTAATGCTAGCTACATTAACGATTGAAATGGTGATCGGTGGGCAGCGTTCCAATAAGCAACGAGCTGATTGGATAGCGTTTTGGCCCTGTTTTGACACACTCAAAATTTCGCAACTTGTAACTTGGGTTTTGTAACTCCAGTGTTGCACAAAACATTTGCAGACATTCGCAAAATATTTCTACAGATGCAAAACTTTTTTACACATTCACAAAATATTTCTACAGATGCAAAACATTTTTACACATGCAAACATCACTTTGCAACCTCAAAATATTATTGGCCCTTATTTGATCCCATACACCTGACGAACGCCACAATATTTACAAAGTTTTACACCTCTCAAAGTTGATACTGCTTACTGTTGCATGAGTGATTTAAAAGTAGCTGACTAAAATATGGTAGTAGGATATACAATTAGCAAACTGATTAGCACAATTTGTCAATCATCTAAAAATTATTCATCTCAGACTTGTCCCTTTAGTAATTGACCTATATTAATAACACATGTATTCATAGGGAATTTAATGTGTTGAAGCAATATAGAATATGCTAGTGTGTTTTCTTTTATGTATTTGAATTTGGGAAAAAGTGGCTGGTAAAAGTTTGGCATCCACCAGCCACAGTGGCTGGTGGACTAAAAAGTTTATTACCCCCCCTGGCGTTATGCATGGTGGCAGAGCCTATTCCAGGACAAACACTTTCTACAAACACTAAAATTTGGTGGAGGTTCCATCATGCTGTGGGACTGGGAATCTTGATCAAGTTGAGGGTCGGATGGATTCCACTCAATATCAGCAGATACTTGAGAATAATGTAGAAGTATCAGTCATAAAGTTGAAGTTACACCAGGGCTGGATATTTTAACAAGACAATGTCCCAAAACACTGCTCAAAATCTACTTTGGCATTTATGCAGAGAATTACGAACAATGTTCTGGAATGGCCATCCCAGTCCCCAGACCTGAATATCATTGAAAATCTGTGGGGTGATTTGAAGCGGGCTGTCCATGCTTAGCAACCATCAAACCTAACTGAACTGGAGATGTTTTGCAAGGAGGAATGGTCCAAAATACCTTCATCCAGAATCCAGACACTCATTACAGCTATAGAAAGCGTCTAGAGGCTGTTATTTCTGCTAAAAATTTATTTTGTGGTGCCCACATTTATGCACCTGTCTAATTTTGTTTTGGTGCATATTGCACATTTTCTGTTAATCCAATAAACCTAATTTCACTACTGAAATATTACTGTGTCCTTCAATTATTTGATACATCAAACTGAAAATGCTGATCCAAACACCCAATTATTTATAAATGAAAGTCATGGAAATTGTCAGGGGTGCCTAAACTGTTGCATACAACTGCTTTGAATAGCTAATGATCGTCTATAGGGTTGGTACGTGTACACAAATAGAAATATATCTGCCAGTTCTACTTTTTAGATTTGAAACCACATGCCTAATGCAGTAGTAAAACAAAACAAAATGAAATGTTGCCGTTTTATTTCAGCACTGATATCCATCTTCTATTTTCTACTTATTTCCAAACTGTGTGATATCCCTACCAACATTAAGCCCCTAATTTATTTTTGAATTATTGCCAGCAATTAACCTCTAGCCCTCGTCTGCCTCCATGCATGCATACATTGTATTGCACACCTTTTCCCCCCTTTTTGCCATCCAGCCATCAAGTAGTACGAGGGAGTTTCACCATTAAGGTCCTCTGTTTGATGTTGTCCATGGAAACTTCTCGGACCTGCCACCTGAGCTGAATCAAAGCCTGAGACAAAAAGGCCAAAGAAAGGGGGTGATGGTCAGAATATTCCCGCTCTCTCCTTCTCTGTGTGCAGCTAAATCCATGTTTGAAGTCAGGTTGTTGTGACATTTTGTCAGTTGCGGGTGGTGACATAGTGATCCCTGTATGGTTAACTGATGGGTTTCCATGATTGCCACATCAAACATGGCCTTTCCTGAAGACAGTCCTTTTGCTACTGAGGAAGATGTACACTTTGATGTGTGCTTTGATTCAGTTACTTGAACAAGCAATTCATCAGTATGGGTCTTCAATAAATGTTGACAGAATGTCATAGATCATTACTGGAACAAATACTAGGTCTTGACAATTACTGGTTTGCTAATTATGAATACTTTTCTATGTAACTCATCCCTTCAAATTAGGCAAAATACAGCCAAAAATATAGTTTAGAGTAGTACTATAGAGATTTATATATAAAACAGATGTTTTTAGCTACAACACTTGAAGGGGAGGGGGATGAATTACATGCATTTTCACTGAGTCTTTGAGTAATATGTCAACAAAAGAGTAATACAAGTTAAAAGTAAAAGAAAAATCACTGTTGCACGCCAAACCCAGAGTCCAGATATTCTAGTTGCTCCAACTTAATGTTTTATAATATGCCATGGTGTGTTCTTTTTTTCATGAACTTGATGTCAAACCCATAATATAGTTATAGGCAGGCTCTTGTGTCTTGACATATGAAATCAAACAAAAGCTCTGGCGAAGATTGACCAGATTAGTCACGGTCAAGTAACCAACCCATTGATGGTAGTATATACCATGGATCTCTGAATGCTGTTTTGACTGGTTTAGATGTAATTAATTGTTGTAAATCCATGTCAGTTTGCCTTTTGTTATGATGGCCCTCTTTATTTTTACTCTGAAATTCTGCAAATATCCAAGCAAACAAACACACTTTATCCATGTTCTGCAGCTGATTATCCCTGTTCATGGATTCTGGTCCCTTGAGTTTACTGTACAAGTGCAAACAGAACAGTACTGCTCAGTCGGGGTTTTGTGGAAAGGAGGTGGCGTGAAATGGAAGGGTAATTCAGACCATGCAGCTGTAAAGCACCCCCACAACCATGCGCGCGCGCGCGCACACACACACGCGCGCGCAAACCTAATTTACTATAAACATCAGGCATGCTGGAATGTTTGGTGCTGCAATACTAACATATATATAACATTGAAGATGAGTATCAATGTACAATGTTCATTGGTCTGGACTTGTCTTGGGGATTAATTAGATTGACTGTAGAGACTGGTTAACAGGATAATATGTAACAGTGATGAGATTCAGATTCTAAAGAATCTGCATCAGTCGAATAGATTGATACCCTGAGGTACTTTAAGTGGAGGTAAGCTGTGCATCACTTAAGTGAACACTTTTTTTGAATGGAAACAGTTAATGAAATCCCTTAACTACACAGAGGGATGCAATGCCAAATTTTGGACTGGCTATGTCTGTTCTGTGTAGGATATGGACATTTATTTTAATTTGCACAATAAATATAAGCCCGGCTGTCTTTTTTGACGAGTTTATTTCTTCAGCAGGAACTTTGCTTAAAGCTGATCTAGGTAACCATGTGAAATAAATTGCAGTGTGAGATAGAGAGCCCCCAAATCTTCCCTCCTCTCCCCCCACAGCCCAAGCCTGGTTCCTCCTTTCTAATCACATGAACGTGCATGTCTGCTACACCCTTGTGAAGCGACTCCTTCAAGGAAGCATGTGTGTAGCTTAGTTAGTAGCTCTTCACCTTACCTAGTCAGGTTTAGAGCCGGTTTCAAAATTGTCGGGAAGCTACATTATATAACCTAGCTAGCTCCAGATTGAACAATATTAAAAAATATATTTTTCTAGACCATTTACTCCCCTCCTAATTGTTCTTGTCCAATTTTTCCACCTTAACTTTGCTACGTCAGCAGCTCCGCAAACCCCCATGACAGATGCGGGATGGTGAAAGGTGCTCACATGATTCATCCAACCACATGTCGTGACCTGGCAGATTTTTTTCACCCCGTTTTCCTCCCTTACCAATTCCCACTAACCCTGCCTTGTCGGCAGCTCCGCAACTCCTCTGACGGATCTTTGGGATGGCGAGGGGTGCGCACATGTTTATCCAACCACATGTCGCCCCCAGCCACCAATTCTTTTCGCACTGTTCATCCAACAGGGAAGCCTTTAGTCAGATCATGCATGGGATGATTACATTCACCAACTATAATTCCGCGATTGCATTTACAGGCGCCTGATCTGGACACAACGAGTTGCGGAGAGCGACGTGGCAGGATAAATAATCTGATTTATTTAACCCAAATCCCGGGCGGCTGCATCGTGCAAGAGGTCTGGGGAAAATCAGAGAACCCATAGTCAAGCTCCAACCTGTGACTATCATGACGTAGACTGTCCTGCAATGCAGCGACCAATCCCACTATGCCACACTGAACCCTGAGCTGGGCGATTATTTTCTCACTGCACATTGAAACACGGAAGCCTTTAGTCAGATCATGTACTGGATGATTACACTCACCAACTATACTTCTGCGATTGAATTTACAGGCATCCGATCTGCACACATCAGGTCACTGGAGACAGACTGAGAAATATTCTGTGGTTACGAAACCGTCCGGGAGCTAAATACCCTAGCTAGTTCAAGATTGAACAATGTTCTGCTGGTTATGAAATCATCAGGGAGCTATATAACCTACGTAGCTCCTGATTGAACAATATTCTGTCACCCATATGTTTACATTTTACATTTGAATCATCACACACTATACACAAACAATATACAGGCTGCATCTTGCTAACCAGCTTAGATAGCGCATCACCATACCTAGTCAGGTTTACAGTCTGTTACGAGATAATAAGTTGAAAAATGTACCTGTCCTGAAGATAAAGCGCTAAATCAGAGAGGAAATCATCCCTTTCACTGCGATTAGTTCTTTCCACTCTGGAAATGCTGCTGAACCACATTTGATTCTTTGATTCCCACGCATTTATTTACCATCTCGACGCTGCTATCTGGCACTTCCTTCCAGTGTAGTTGATTGTGATAATCGTAGTGTTCTAGTGATCTCTTGGAGGAGCTGTGTGTCATTGAATAAACTGTCTATACATTGTAATCCATGTCCAGGAGTGTTTGTCAGCTGTATGAACTATTTGCAAGGCTTTACTGAGCGAAAAGACTATTAACCAACAACCAAAAAACTACTAATTTACAAAATCCATGGAGAATCAAAGATTGGCGTTGTGCACGTGCCGCCATATTGTTTTCGCTATTGCTTTGTTCATTTTCCAGATTTATTTTTGGGGACAAAAAAGATTTTTGGGGAAAAAATCTGGTTTTCAACAGAAAATAATTTTATTTGAAAATTCTAGTGATAATTAATTGAAAAAAACAACAACATTTTAACACCATTCATTAAATGTGCTATAATGTAATATACATGTACTGTAATAAAACCAAAAATGACGCCAATGCCTCATCAGATATTAAGGAAACATGTTAAGCTGAAATACTATATTTTCTGAAAACAATGCTAATGTCAGTATTTTTTCTTTTGGAAAAGTACGTTCCGACACGGAATTTATGTTAATGTTTTGGCCTGTGTGTTGTTATCAACTGCCCATTTTGACAGCACGAACAGATTGCCAGGCATACCTGTAAAAACGCAAACCCAGCGCGCTACAGCCATGGAAGCAGCAAACAAACGAATGAGATCATAGAGATTCTAGACAACCTAAAAAAAACTATGCATGTTTCTAAACGGTTCCATGACCATAGACCAGGGGTGTCCAAACCCTTTCATGGAGGGCCTAGTGTATGCAGGTTTTTGCTTTTACCTTCTACAAGCCTGATGAAGTACCTCACTAATTGGTTAGGATTTCCCCTCACCTGGCAGTCTAGGTCCTAATTATGCTCTAATTGAAGGGAAAGACCAAAAACCAGCATACTCTAGGCCCTCCATGGAAGGGTTTGGACACCCCTGCCATAGACGTAGTAAAACACCGTTTGCTTGTCATGATTGCGCTGATCTTGTTCGTCACATTAGTTTCGATTCTGGGAGTACCCATTTTTTAACGCTGGCTGTCCGTTTTACATATAGCACATTTAAATATTTGGATTAATTTGTCACAAAATAAAGTGCACTCTGTCAATTTGTTCAGAAATGAATGATATAACTGTTTCGAACGTGTTGGTTTATTTGACCAACTTTTGAAGCGCTTTTCTCAAGATGATCTCTTGATCTCTCCATGGCGGCAATTTATTGTTTATTTAATTTATAACACTGTCATTAATTAGCCTATTGTGTTAGCGCCCTCAGCTGTTTCCCCCTGCTTTCTCCGTTTTCCCTGTGATTTTGTCTATATCGCGAATATAAGACGACCCCCAATTTTTCAGCCTATTTTTTGGACAAAACCTCGTCTTATATTCGGGTATATACGGTATAAGGTGTTATCAATTGACTGTCTTTGTTTACTATGGTAAGCTTTCTGAAAGACTTTTCATTGTTCTCACCTTCATATTAGTACGTTAAATCAATAGGTGTCTTTTTTGCTTCGCTGTTGAAGAACTTTAAGTTACCCGCTACACAGTGTCCAATATCGTATCATCAGAGATTGTATGACAGGTGCCTAAATGGATCTGCAGCTAAAATAGTTTTTCTGTGTTTCAATTTGTGTTTTGCTGAAAAGGGAATCAATCTACAAGCCTTCCACTATGGTCATGCTTCCAAACAAAAGTCTAAAGTTAGGGTGGTGGATTTGTCGTAGCATCTTGATCAGTCAATGGGTAATGCTGTTATCGTTTCATTTAAAACAATTCTACATTGCACTTCAACTCCACCAACAAATAACATTTTACAAAACAGATTTTGATGGATCATTTGAAACTGCTAATTTCTAGGTTCACTTAGGTTCTGTTTCTTGGTCTATAGAATGTTGATTGTTCCGGATGACTAGGTGCTGTCGCTGTCTGCATTTGACATGAGGGTCACACTTGAAATGTCCCTAGTAACATGTCCTTGTGACTCCCACTCCGTAGCTCTCCCCCGTCTTCATGACGTGCTTCAAAAGGCTTGTCTCTGCCCACATCAAGAGCAGCGTGCTTGAAGAAAGATTTTTATTTTACATGCAACAACATCTGTATCTCTTGTGCATGACATAATGAACTTGTAACTTGAAACACACATTAAAAAAACATTTTGTTCCTGTATTGTTATTTTTGTAAATTAACTATTATTTAAAAAATGGCATCACTTATTACACATTATTTTTATTAGTATTATTACTACTACTTTGATTTCTATTAATAATAATATTAATATATATTCAAATGCAACAGCTATAGCAATTTTCATTTCTTGATCCCAAAGTGCTTGATAGTAGAATATAAACAAGTGTACTTAAAACTTGTTTTGGTTACAGTTGTCAGGTAGTAGTGAAAGCTAGACGTAATTGGTCGAAAGCAATAAACATAACTTGAGCAGAAAGACGTTTGTCAACAGGAGGATGAAATAAATTTATATTAAATAATCTTATAATTTATAAAATTTAGAATCATGACTTCAGGGTTCATCAGGTTAAAAAGAGTTTTAGGATATTGCCAAATTTTACAACATTGTAATTGGTACATGAAGGATTGGTCCAATCCTTTAATCAATCTCAGCTGTGTCTAAACTTAAGGTTATCTGATGGGAGCTGCTAAATTGTAGCGTTTTGTCATGTATCGATTTCAGTAACTTATATTGGTTAACTAACGCAGATTTTAAGACAGACCAGCTGGCCAACATTATGGCCATATTTGCAAACATATGCAAAATTCTAACTTAGGGCATACTTTGAACTTATGACAGTTAAAAACATTGAAAGCTATAAGTACAATAGCTTTGAACTGTTACTAATGTTTGCAAGTATTGCCCCAAAATGTCTGCTTGCGAGGGTGACTGTATTTGCATGTTATTTTATGCATACCTGGATTCTAACTTGTGCTCATCTGAATTGCAGTGAAGCAACACAACAGTGAGTTCTCCAACCTTATCGCCCAGGTCCGGGGTCGCCTGGAAACAGACAGGAAGAAGAAAAGAAAGCAGGAATTGGGGGAAGCAGGAGAAGAGGATTGCCAGGGAGTGAGTTCAGCCTCCGCAGGTACCACAGTAAACCTGATTAGCATGCAGAGGGGATGAAACAAGGGATGGCATAATCGCCATGGGAGCTCAATCAACTTCAAGGCTGGAGTAAATGAAAAACAAAGAACTGCAATATGAAATGTTATTGTTTGAGAAGGGTCTCAGAGCCAGATGCTTTTGACAGACAGTCCTCTGCTGGCCAATATTATAACTAAATACCTTATAGCCCCCAGCCTTTTAACAGACCTTAGCTACTAAGCAATTTGCGGTAGCAGCAGAGGCACCTGGCCGGTTCCTGTATGGAGATTTGATCAGGTGAATCACAGCATTCCCTGACCCCCAGGTCTCTGTGATCGCTTGTCTGCAGGACGTCACGCTTGATCGGGCCAGTGTTTAACATTTCACCCTGCAGCATGTCCACAAGGCTGGTTTTTCCATGTGGGAATTAATCATGAGGAGCAACATGCAGAGTTTGAATAGCAATAGAAGAGAATGTCCATAATATCTGCAGCAAGCGTAGAATAATAATGGTTCAGCATGCAAATGCACATTTTAAGAACAAAGACGAACATTTAGTTGTAATAGATTAAATAGATGGCACAGCTTCTTGCATTATTTATAAGGTATATCATCTGTTTACATCCATCACACACCTACAAGATGTACTTTTGTATTTATGCCTAGTGCCTTAAAAATGTTTAAAATGCTATCCACTGAGGGCAATAGTTGCAGGTAAAATCACAGCCTGTTCTTTTTCCATCAAAGTAAAAGCAGCTTTGCTCTGAAGTGTGTAAGGATAGATGAGCTTAGGGAACAGATTGGGAACAGGAAAAATCTGAACTTGTGTTATTTAAAGGAACACTCCAGGGGCCTCATTTATAAACGTGGCGTACGCACAAAAGAAGGCGTACGCCTCGCTCTACGCAATAATTGGGATTTTTAAAAAGCAAACTTGACGGGAAAATGTGCGGTCCTTCACGGAAACTCTGACCCATGCGTACACACAAAAACGGGTGAAATGAGAAATGGCGAAACCGCCGGCAGATGTGTGAAACACGTGAAACTGTCTGAAACTGCAGACCGTTTTGTAGCTAAAGGAAATCGAAATACTGCCTCTCGTTAATAATATGAACATTTCACAAAGCCATTCTTACAATCAACAGCCTGTGGTGGAATACAAATTAAATAAAACAAGATTGTAGCCAACTTATATGCAAACAAAGACATATTTGCAAAAAGAACACTCAAACATGTTCTGTAATTATATTGCCATGTTATGTAAATAATCCTCATGAATAATACGGTAAATAAAATAATGTTTAAAACCTATCCTTCTCAATGCTTCCGTCTGGCGGAGCAGACATACATTAGATTAGATAGATGTCTTCATTGACCAACTGGGGAAAGTTGTGTTCATAAATGTCATTAACTACGGAATCATGGTGTTCATGTAGGCTATATATATATATATATATGCCGTTAGTCCGTTTCATTTCCATCCATCAATTGTTCCATCGTGACGGATGTCTTAACCATTTTGAAAGCTGGAATTAATTCCATTTGAGCATAATACCATTTACAATTATGTGAATACTGACATCTGTAGCTGATCAGAAACAATCACCTGCATGGTCATAAAAAGCCATGATGCCAACCCAATGCGTAATGACGCACAATGGCTGATTTGTGCTGTTAGAAGATGTGGCAAATGGAAGGATTCGGAGGGAACGCATTTTCAGACAGCAAGAAGACTTGCTGGCAAACGAGGACGAGTCGCTTATAAGCCGGTTCCGATTTCCTCGAGGCGTCCTGTTGGACCTTTGTTCTCTATTGGGCCCAGCGTTACAGAGGAGCACTCAGAGAAACCACGCCGTGCCAGTCCCACTTCAAGTCCTTACAACACTTTCTGGCGACTGGCACTTTCCAGAGGGAATTGGCTGAGAGGTCTGGGATTTCACAGCCAACCCTTAGCCGGGTTATGCCAGATGTGTTAATAGGTGTAATTGGTGTGTCGCATGATTACATAACGTTTCCTTACACTGCGGGTGAACAGGCAAACAAAAAGCGCAATTTGCAGCTATGTCCTGTTTCCCATATGTAATCGGTGCTATTGACTGCACTCATGTTGCCATAATAAGGGCACCAAATGAGAATTAAAATGCTTTCTTTAGTCGAAAGCATTTTAATTCGATCAATGTCCAAATAATTTGTGATGCAGACACGTTGCTGTAATGTAACCAATTTTCCCCCACCCGTGGCAGACACACTTTCGCAATGAAGTGCCAGATGCTTTGACATCGACTGATATCTGACCACTTTTTATTTCTTACAGTGTCTGCAACATTTTGCCACTCCAACGCGTTTTCGGCATTGGTAATAGGCATACTTTGCCCTTTAAACAACATATTCCTCCTCTTTCCCGCCTCGCTAACAATATTTTCTACTTCACTTTGAGTGAAGTTTATTTTCTTGGTTTTCCTGTCTCTGTTTGCCATGATTTCTCAATCAATGAATATTAATTTCGGGGCGTTTCACTGACTATTTATGGGCAATTATAGGCGTGACATGCAGCCGCAAAATCTGCGCCACATTTAGAGTTGATTGTGATTTATAAAGGGAAAACGGCGTAGGACGTGCGTGCACACGGTTTTATAAATCTGAATATTTCTTTGTGTACGCACGTCCTATATTTCGTCTGTACGCCACTTCTGATGCAAATCCACCGCAAACTTTTATAAATGAGGCCCCAGAACCCTACACAGCTCAAAATCGTTGTGCTGGTCATGTTTCTGACAAGACAGTCATAAAAAATAACTCTGTAAGTAAAATAACCGTAAGTTTCCTAAAAACCTTCAGTGATGTCACTGCAACATTTTATATACATCTAGATTCAGGGAATGCATTTGGTTGACTTCCTGATATATATTTGTTCCGTTTTTTTCACCTACCGACTTGATTCAAAGATCAACTCGATTCAAAACTAACATACAGTATTTTTTCAAATATTGCAGTGACATCACCGAAGGTTTTTGGAAAAAGTAAGGTCGCAGAGTTGGGAATTAGCGAACGCGCTGAGAAGGCACAATGATTTTGGCCTTTCCCACTATGCCGGGCGGCGCAAATTGTTACAGCGCTGCATGGGGTAAGGTAGTAGAAAAGATAGACTAGTTTACTTTGCCACATCGCTCTCCAGCAACACCTTGTGTGCAGATCTCTGGGTAAATGTCAGGAATATAGTTGGTGAATGTGTAACTGAACTATCTCACATCTGTCGTGGAGTTACAGACAAGGCAGGGTCAAGGGGAACTAGACATGTCCAGTTGCTAGGGGGGGAAATTTGGTAAAAATATTCTTTGTGATGAATTGGGAGGTAAGAAATTATGATGACACCCAAATGGCAGTATACTATTGAAGGCTCAAGCTTTTCATTGATTTGAATCAATGTTGCTGTCACAGACCGAATTGTCAGATGTAGTCCTTCTCATAAGATCTTATGTAGTTACAGTTCAGTTACAGTTGTATACTACACTAGCAAGTTTCTCTTTTTTATTATCATTTTTCTTCTCCCAATTCCCACTGAGTAAGTTTATCTTTTGCTCTCTGCCCAAAGGACCCTTACTTTGGGCAATTATCTACGGTATGAGACAATTTGAAATGGATGACTTTATCATGAATCACAGTCTGATCACACAGTTAAGCCATGAAATGATGCATAGATTCTTCACAGCTCAATTTCTCAACAATGCGTGACAACTCTCAACATGCGTGACCGTGAGTACATTCCTTGTTTTCCTCCTGTAGGTAAAGCAGTCGAACAGGACCAGAGTGATCCAAGGGAACCGGACTCCTGCTGCCGCTTGGTGACGGCACCAGTGGAGGTGTCCTCTGAGGACCACCATCAGCCTTCTCTTGAAGAGGTCATCCCCAGGTCCCCCAGCCCCTGTTTCAGTGACCACTCCGTCAGCAGGTGAGGTACCATGAAGCCTTCTGACTTTGAGAAGCTCTGATGCAACATACAAGCCTTCCCATTTTATTATTTGTATAAGTCAGATTAGCCACAATCAGAATTGTCACACTAATAATTTGCAACTGACTGGCAAACCACCACATTAAAATAATTCAGTGTTGAGTTATGAATGAAATTTAAGAATTGATTAATGTTTTGCAATTATTTGTCTTAGCACCAACTGAAGAAGTATTATGTTATTAGTCTTTACCGATACCCTATGTGAATTCCTCATAACACCAATACCTTAACAAGACTTAAACCGGTAACTGCTTATAAAAAAATAGAGCAAATATATATGCTTTTAATATTCTTGTTTTTATTTTTGGTCTTTGCACTTTTGTTATAGATATAATCATGCAGGTACACAGACACTCTGATTTATTGTTTGAAATGCACATTCATGGTCATTCAATATAATTATGTTACAGTATACAGACAGAATAAAACTTTTAAATGAATACACCGTTCAATGAAATGGTATAGTAGATGAGACCAAATAAACAAAAAATGAGCTCTTAAATACAAGTGGTGGCAAACCGATTGTTTTAAATGCCTATCAGGCTAACAGTACCTTCTAGAAAGCAGTGCAATAAAAACCTACATTACCTGAACCAAGGAGAGTCTGCAGTTGAATTTTCAGTTGAAAGTTAGCTAGCAACATTTTTTTTATCCCGTCATGTTTGTGTAGTCTAATGTCTGGTAAGACGCATGCTTGAGTGAAGGACATCACTCACATGGGGAGAAACCTCTTGAAGACGGAATATTTTTCAAACGTCTTCAGGTACAGCACCAAACAATGGAACCGACATTTTTTATTTTTTTATTTAACCTTTATTTAACCAGGTGAGTTGACTAAGAACAATTTTTTATTTACAGCAACGACCTGGGAGCAATTAGGGTAAAGTGTCTTGCCCAGGGACACAACGACATTTGGCTCAGTCGGGAATCGAACTGGCAACCTTCTGACTACAAGTCTGACACCCTACCCACTGAGCCATCTGCGCCCCTAATTGAAGTGTTAATTTCAAGACCAGTAGAATCAGTTGATTTGGAAATGGTTCCAAATAGGAACCAGTTCTCAATACCTAACCCTCATGTTCACTGTTGGTTAATACATTTTTATTCTATGTGGTCGGGGTTGTGAGCAAAGAAAATTTGGGAATCTCTTTGGGAATCCGTTGATTTTTGGTCGTTTAGGATTGGGGGAGGGTATGCCACCAGTCCTCGTGTCACAAGATATTTGTCTTTGTTTTTTCTATATCAATGCTTCAACATGAATGTTACAGATATTTAATTGGACTCTTTGCAACAGTATTTATTGCATGCTCATAAAAAGCCTGATGCAGGTTTCTGGAAAAGAGCTCTATCAGCATCAAACCCCTACAGACTCTCCACAAACTAGCCTAGAAGATTTGAAAGTAGCGTTAAGTTGATGTGTTAGACTAGAAATCATGCATTGGCACTGCAAGCTATCTTGCTAACCTGGCCTGGCAGTGCATCGTTTGGTACGTCTGTGTCTTGCTTGCCTGCCAGCCACTTTCAAGCCTGTGTTCTGTGACTTTGTGAAAAAACAAATTGGGAGTGAAATACTACAATTTCTTTCAATTGATAAATGCCAACGGGCAACAATGTTTATGAATTGCAGCTCAGAAAAGAGAACATACGTTCATATTACAGTACCTGTGCACAAAATGAAACTCACGCTTTCCAGGGGCAACTTCTGTGGTAACCAGTCCAGAATATATATGGGCTCATTGTAGGCATACTCTGGCACAGTGTGTTGCAGTATATGCTAGCTGACATCTTTTGTTTGCGATAGCCGGAAAACACAGAAGAAATGCAACAAAGGGAAGAATGTTTACGTTCGTGGTTCATGACGGTAATCTTTTTGTTGAGATATTTCTTGTTTATGTTTTCGCTACTATTCTCCAGCTAAAGTTACAGTATGTAGATAAAGTTGTTACTGTTTACATATTGACTTAGTGTAGAAATGGGAAAGAACAGTTATGCTAGCAAACATCAGCCTTATCTAGCACAACACAATCATCATTTTGTTTATAGTCTCTTCTCCAATATTTTGCTTACTATACTAGCTACTCCACAGTCTAGTTCATGGCGGTGATCATATTCAGTAGTTGTAGAGTAGTGTTGTTGCTTACTAATGTTATATTAGAGCATGGTTCATGACTGTAATCGTATAGGTGAAGGATTTATTGTTTAATGGTTGGCTATAGTTGTCTTGCTAAAGTTACAGTAGGGGGGCGGAGTGTTAGTTTTTACATCTAGATGTCGGAAATCAAAAATGCTCTGTATACTATTTTAACTACCAAACTGATTGTCCCTTTTTTGTATTCCAGACATTATTGAGTGGCAGCCTACCATTTTTTTCTGGAGTGGATGGAGTGCCCGTTAGAGACTAATACAATTTTGCTGATGGACAATACAAATACTAAATACTTTAACCATGTAACGATTTGGATAAATGTTTAAATACAATTTCCTCTTTTTAAGTAAGTTCTAGCTCGATAAAGAAATAAACATTTGACCGCAGAAATTCTAATCAAATAAATAGAGATATCGAATGTATGGTGCACACATTATTATTTGGATGAACACATTGAATAGCAGTGGTGTCCACCCTTGGTCATTGAAAGGCCTCGCAAAATAATTTGACAGATACCAAGCATAGGTACATGGCCTATTGCAGTAAGTACATTTTTTTATCAGTACTGAGACTAAAGTGTGAAACTTACTGCGTTTATTCACAGAGGGAGTTTTAATTTTAAAAAGTACAGTTTTGGCCACCAGGTAGCATCAGTGTGCACAACAGTTGATTTATCCAAAGTTGTGTTTGGCTCAGCCATTTATAATTGGACTTGCTTATCATAGCGAATATCTGTATATTAACGTTTTTTACATACTGTATTATTGAACTCAAAGAGACATGGCGTTTTTAAGAGAAGCTCACCAAAAATCGGTTTTAAAGACATTACCTGCATTGTAAGTCAGTACACGTAAATACACAAACAAGGGTGCACTCTGTGTTCCATGAAGTAATACTGTTCTTTTCTGCAGAATTCTGCAGTGCGCTTAGCCTAACGGAGTAGTCACTGGTCTTACATGCAAGAGATTGCAGATTCGAAACACGAGGAAGGATACTTTATGTGAAGATAAAAGAAACAAACGAATAGCCTATGGGCTTATGTTTACATAATTATACAACATTCTCTTAACATTATATGAAAGTGATTCTATTCAATATGTTTTGTTAGTTTATTTAATTTTGTTCTGTAAAGGTCTACTTATTCTTAGACCGACAGATGGAGCAAACTATTTCAAAGGAGGGAGGTGTGAGCACTGTTGTGTCAGGTGTGACTATGGCAAATGGTTTACATGGTTCACGGTTCAGGCAGGACCCAATAGCAGAATTCAGCTTATGGCCCCAGGGAGGTCAGGACCAGCTCTTTTTCCTGATTATTTAAATCCCTGTTATTTCATGTGCATGTCCCCTGCCTCTGGTAATAAAAGGCTCTATCTGACAATGCTCAGCAACACACCACTTAAACTGCTATTAGGAGCCTCTTAGCTGGCCCCATCATCACAGCAGCACAGTGGTCAGGCCTACACAGTCAGTCAGAAGGGCAGTCAGACTGTTAAGGTAGAGCTGCTCCAGCAACCTGCCCTAATAGCCAAGCAGTATCCTCCCTACCTCAGCTCTATACCTCAGCTCTATGCAGATAGACATTTCATTACTCCTTCTATGCGGGGGGGGCACAGGAGGGCTTTCTCCTTCCAGAGACCAATCACAGTCTGTTTGCCCCTCAATGTCGCCATGTAAATTCTCGAAAGTGTTTATTAGGATACTCAGGGGGGCAATGACTGAGTCCCTTATTGCCTCATGCCTTTTAAGAGAGAGTAATTTATTAGCCTTTCAATAAGGACTAATGGATTGGATGTGTGTGGCCTAGCGATTCCACAATGTCTCAAATCAACTAAAATAAGAGGATTGGGGACTCAGCCTCAATGGTGAACGCCCACAAACAAGTAAAGCATATACAATGAGTACCATATTTCACTGGACTGTGGCCATGTTTTGGTCCTTCATTCTAGCACGTTGAGTTCGAAAGGATACAATGAGTTTGAAGTACAGACTGTCAGCTTTAATTTGAGGGTATAATCATACATATCAAATGTGGTTCAGAAATAACAGCACCTTTTGTACATGGTCCCCCATTTTTGGGCACCAATAAACAGTTTAACATAATATAGAATAAAGTAATAATTGTCAATATTTGGTCACATACTTTGCCTGAAATGACTGTTCAAAATGCTATACTTTGAAAACAGCCATTTTCTACTGTACAATACATGATCTGATCACAATGTTTAAATATTATTGTATTCAAACAGATATCACTTTAAGAGTAGTTCGCTAAAGAAAATCTGTTTTACCTCCAGGAAATAATACTGATACTTTCTGTGGATTTCTACACAAAATGCCTAGTGTAATGGATAAGGCACACACCTTCCATGCAGAGATTGCCAGTTCAAAACCTTAGAAAGTATATTTTTTGTGGAGATGAAACAAACAAACAAATTTCACATATTTAAATGTTTCAGAAGTTTACATTATGTTTAGTGTATTATTTTACAGATTACAACGACTAAAGGTTTTTTTTCTCCCTAAATCATTGAGTTGGCCATACCTCCTTGTTGTACGGTACGCAATGACTCATTTATTCAGATCATAACAAACATTTTCTTTTGTCAGAGAAACTAACTAAGATAATATGTGACTCCACACTCGATCATTGCAAACAAATTTAATAATAAGCTTTGGTCAGACCAGAATTTGGCGTAAACAGAATGAGAACATGAATCCATCATGCCTTGTTACCACTGTGCAGGCTGGTGGTGGTGGTGTAATGGTTTGGGGGATGTTTTCTTGGCACACTTTAGGCCACTTAGTGCCAATTGGGCATCGTTTAAATGCCACGGCCTACCTAAGCATTGTTTCTGACCATGTCCATCCCTTTATGGCCACCATGTACCCATCCTCTGACGGCTACATCCCGCAGGATAATGTCACAAAGCTCGAATCATTTCAAATTGGTTTCTTGAACATGACAATGAGTTCACTGTAAAAATGGCCCCCACAGTCACCAGATCTCAACCCAATAGCGCATCTTTAGGATGTGTTGGAATGGGGGCTTCGTGCCCTGGATGTGCATCCCACAAATCTTCATCAACTGCAAGATGCGATCCTATCAATATGGGCCAACATTTCTAAAGAATGCTTTCAGCACCTTGTTGAATCAATGCCACATAGAATTCAGACAGTTCTGAAGGTGAAAGGGGGTCAAACACAGTATCAGTATGGTGTTCCTAATAATCCTTTAGGTGAGTGTGTGTATATATATTAAAAAAACTTGCCCTGCTGCAAACCTTGGTACATATCACTCTTTACCAAAAAGTTTAGATGAGAGACATCTGTATAACCTCACATGTGCCAAAAATACAAATGATGTACATACTAAAACATCTGTGTATATTAATATAGTACTAAGCAGAATTAAATAATCAATGACTCCTTGAAATAAAAGCCTTCAGTTGCTGTGTTACAGTCAAATACATCCAACTTCCGGACGTCGCTCTTAAACCCCATGTGACCCCAGGTGAAGCAGATAATGATGCCTCCAAGTTTGTGCAATCTTCTGATTCTCTTCCACTCATTTATTGATCTGTCAGCTGCTATTACACGTTTCTTTATTTGGGATGCACCCTGTTACTGTATGAGCTATCAGGCTGTTGTGTTTGTTTCCTGTTACACAAATTGCCCTTGTTAGAGCAGCCCTGAAGGACCATCTTTTGAGAAAGAGCCCTTCACAAACAAGATTTTAAATGTTATCACCAACAAAGGGATTAGTTTGACATTCATATTTGTCCCGTTTTAAAAAAGAACAGTTTTACCTTTCGTTGAACTTTCTTGAGATATTGCTCCGTGTGTTAATTGTTTTTCTGAAGAAATTATTTAATCCAGTCTTTTAATCTTTGCTATGGCCAGCCACATGATAAACACACTGTTGTTTGGTTTTCATTTACTTCAGGAGAAAATCATTACTTTCAGCTTTCTGCTCATTATAGGAGATGGGAGCTGCTCCCCGCATGTGTTAGGGATAGATTTACCCACCTACCTTTTATGTGCTTCACTCCAGTTCTTTGTTTTTGTCTATTATGCACTCTGTACAGTACAGCAATTTCTCCAGCCTGCATTTACCTTATTGATTTTATTTTTAAGTTAACGCCTGACAGCCATTGCTTTTACTTTTGAACAGAGATTGGAATGGTGTGATGGAGTGCAAAAATATCCACCAAATACTGTATACCAGTGACGGCTGGTGGTGATATCAATTATTATTATTATTATTATTATTATTATTATTATTATTATGTTAAAATATTGGGTCGCAGTCTGAGGAAACCCTGCATATTTTTATAAATAATATATATTTTGCATAATAATGAGGATTTAGTCAAAATATGTACTTGCCTAATAATTGTGCACACAATATATACTTCTGCAATTTAATTTACATGTGCCCGATCTGCACACAAGTAGTCACTGGAGAGCATTGTGGCAGGATAGATAATCTGATTTATTTAACCCAACTCCGAGGCAGCACTATGCCAATTTGCACTGCCTTGTGCAGGAGGCCTGGGGAAAGTCAGGGAACCCATAGTCAGGCTCGAACCACTGACATTCATGAACAGGGTGGGAAATTAACTTTTTTGTCCACCAGCCAATCTGTCACACTGAAATTTTACCAGCCTCTTTGATTTTTTTACCAGCCACTGTTTCCACAATTGAAATGCATAAAAGGAAATGCACTAGCATATTCTATATTGTTTCAATACATTAAATTCATTATAAATACATGTCTTATTAATATAGGTAAATTACTAGAGACATTTAGGTTAATTATTTTCGGATGATTGACAAATTGTACTAATCTGTGTGCTAATTGTATGTCCTATTACTACTGTTAGTCAGCTACTTTTAGAAGAATCATCCAACAGTAGGCAGTTTTATCTTTGAGAAATGTAAAACCTTGCTGTTGTAACACCTGACCTATGCCACAATATTTAATTTGACATTTATAAATTCACTTTCTAATAATCTGTTTGGAAAACATCTGGGATTACTAATAAAATACTCCAAGCATTGGTTAAATGATTAACATTTTAGCAATTTAGCTATCCAGAGCACCTTATATTAAGTACAGGGGCATTCTTCCTGGAGCAACTTAGAGTGAAGTGCCTTGCCCAAAGACACAACAACATTTGGCACAGCAGGGAATCTAACCAGCCACCTTCCCACTACTAATCCGATTCCCTAACCACTGAGCCATCTGACCCCCAATTATCTCCCATCAAAGCTTCAAACACAATACAACATTAAATATAATAAGAAACCATAGTATGGTGTAGCAAGATACTTGAATTAGCATGTGTTGTTAATAAACTGTGTTACACTTGAGAAGTTGGACATTGCGCCTGTAAATTTCTCTGGTAAAACGAGACCGGCGTTCATCAGAATCCAATCATAATTGCAGACTAAACGAGTAGTTTGAATGACAGAAAAATCGCCTAATGAGCTTTTTGCATTCTGCGCTGTGTGTTTTTACTTTTTCCGTTTACAGAAATTTACATAAAATCATATCATAATCACATCAACATCCTCATATCTGTAATTATACACAATTTGTCCTAGATATTTTATACATTGACTTTATCTAGCCTACTCGTGCCTAATACTGGGAACTAACTAGATTTGGTTTCCTTCTGTAACGCACTATGTTAATGGTACCGCAGCTCAAGGCTGGACTTCTCACAGACTATCTACGGGAAATCCAATCAAATATGCTCCTCGATCGAAGTGTGTCTATCTTTGTTAATGAGTAAGCTTCAACATTTTTGTCAAAAGCATTATCTCCAGTCTGAAACAAGCTATGCTTAAAGTAGCCCAATAAATTTTTTTTAAATGTATTATATGTTGGACAATTCACCTGCCAGAGTAGCTGGTAGATTAGGAAAAATTACCCGCCAATGTGAAAAAGTACCAGCATTTGGCAGGTGGCGGGTGTTCATTTCCCACCTTTTTCATGAAGTAGACTGTCCTGCAATGCAGCGACTTAGCCCCACTATGCAATGCAGAACCCCACCTTTTATTTTCTTACGAACAGGTTTAATTTTCTTTTTTGGCAGATCCTTTGGTGCTCACTTTGATCATGCACGTTTGACTTCAAATCTACCAGACTTAAGGCCGGCCCATCTTGTCATTTCCCACTGGGCCAAATGCTTACGCTTAATGTACATTACTATAAGAGCAGAGAAAATGTGTAATCATTTAAAACCCCATAAATGCAATGTCGCCTTGTCAAAAAAAAATTGAAGTATACTATATATAGAAAAGATCTGACCAGCTCACTCCAAGAAAATATATTCCAGCCATTCTGGCATTTGCCAGAATTGCCAGATGGCCAATCCGCCCCTGTAGTGGGCTGAATTAATTTAGTCCAAACCAACAGCAAATCAAGGGGATATGCCACTACACCTGTCACTCACTTAACACAAAGATGAATGGATGCTGATGCGTTTGGGTGTGAAAAATTTGCCCATTTAGATATTGTGTTTTTTTGGTCAGATTATTTGGTGCTTTTGCTGGCTTAGGTTTCACCCAAATTTTATACAATCTGTAAAAAAAAATTAACAATGTTCTCACATTTACTGTGATAGATAGGGAGGGGTTAGCCCTTCTATTCCATTGATGTATACTACCACTGCTGTATATTACCACTGCTGTATACTACCATTTTACATACACTAGCCTATATTTAGTTAGGTACCTTGCATTTCAATACAGATAGTAAAGGTACAATTTGTAGAATCCGAGCAGTAACAATAGAAGTGTCTGTTTCCTGGAGACCAGCAAAATGTAACAGCTGGTGTTAACCTAGGAGGGGTTTTAAAAACACTGGCCTACACTATGCAGTGCTTTGTAACAAAATTGCATGGCCTAAAATGCATAAATTCTATTAAATTCAGATCGGCGTGTGCCCGTTGACAAACACTGTGGAAGCACAACTCATCATGTCCTTTTCTAAAAGCAAAATATGCATTGCATGGTTTAGAAAATAATTGTCCCATCCCACCTGCCGTTTTCAATTTTTTAAATATAAACAAATGTTATATAGCTTTTGGAAACAGATCACTGAATGAGGTTTTCACTTTAAGTGCAGCTTTAAGGTCTAACAAACTTAATTTTTTTACATTTGCACTTAGATAACCAGTAGAAACGTAGCCATATGTAAGGGACAAATTTATGTTTATTTTGTACCCCGGAAATAGCGGAACTAATTTAACCAATAAAAAACCACACTGCAATCCCAAGCATAAAAATATTTCCACTTTACCCTCCCCTTTGTATGTGAAAAAGTTGCGTTGCCCTCCCCTTTATAGAAAATAGACCTCAATAACAGTTACAAAGTAGGCTTCCTCATACTGGAGGTCTGGAAATATTGGACCTCTTCAAAAATGCAAGAAAATATTTCCTACCCAACCCTTGTATACATTAATCAATAAAGTACATCCATTCCAAATGGATCTGATAACAAATAGATCCATTCCGAAAAGTACCATAGAAAAAAGGTACAAACATACTGTTCCAATGCTGATTCAGATCGGAGAGAATGGTTCAGTACCGAAAGTGGATAGACAAAAACTGGAGATGATATAGCTGTTTTGATAAATATGCTAAACAGTTGCAGACATGTGCGGCACAGCAGACTAATTAAGCAACATGTCCTTAAAAATAACAATGGAAAACCACGTACACAACACATCTGCTTTCTCATGTACTGTAAATAAATTATAATAAAAATAGCCTTTAAATTAAAAAAAAAAATGGTCAGATGTCAGGGCATTTCTGAAGTCATGTTATAATAGAAGGGTGTAATATAAAAAGGATATAGGCAACCAGCCTATTTCCAATAACACACCTTCTAACTCTAGTGTTAATTTATATAACTTTTAAAAGGTAGGCTATCAGAATCCCTTGGACAATGATCAGGGACTTTGCTGTTTGGTGACTTGAAATAACATGAAAAGATGTTAAACCAAGTAGGGCGCAGCATTCTGGATAGAGGGTTTGAAAGAGGTGCTTTGAAAGTGTTTGATGGGTAATAATGTTAGTTGTTAATGAGAAAGATCTCTTATGTAAATGCCTTGTAGGCAATATAAATACGTCAATGCTTAACTCATTAATTAAATGGACTCAGATGCACTCTGAGTTTACAAACCCAGAGTTAGTTCTGCTAATATGTCTTTATTTAGAATTGTAAATGTTTCCTACTGGTCCTGCATAGGAATCAAACCCACAGCCCTGGCTTTACAACCATGTTTTACCAAGAGCTCCACATGGACCATAGCAGTTAAAGTTTAAAGTTTCCCATCTCTTATTTATTTATCCTTTCATTTCACGTAGCCTGGATATATTCAAACTGGCTAATCAGTAATAATAGCTTTTCAGTGACACTGGGATCAGCTTCAAAGAGGTCTGCTTTAATCCCTACACTACTCTTGTCCTGGGTTGACCTGATCTGCCTCCATAGAACTTTTTGGGTCTAAGACACTGATTGCAAAGGATTTCAGCCAAATCAGGGGTCATATTAGATTACCTCTAGCACAACACGCTGTGACAGATCCTTTGTTCCATGGCCAAGTTTGACTCATCCTTTCAGCTGCTTTTTTTGGATGAAGGACTCAATGGACCTCAAATCATTCTGGCTTTCGTATTTCATTCAGGTAAAAATGAGTTGGTTATGATGACCATGAAACTAGAGCAATTCTTTTTTACTATATTTTGGGATCATTTTTTTGTTTTTTGTTTTTTTTAAACAAAGTCGATGCTCAAACCCCCTGGGTTGCTGGGGGCACATCTGGTCCAGATTCGGGAGCTTAGACCACTACACCAAACTCTGGAGCTTAGACCACTACACCAAACTGGAGCTTAGACCACTACACCAAACTCTGGAGCTTAGACCACTACACCAAACTCTGGAGCTTAGACCA
Organism: Umbra pygmaea; assembly: GCA_016801145.1. Taxonomy (NCBI): domain Eukaryota; kingdom Metazoa; phylum Chordata; class Actinopteri; order Esociformes; family Umbridae; genus Umbra; species Umbra pygmaea. The sequence goes on from JACXGM010002139.1 coordinate 32,136, forward strand.
CTACACCAAACTCTGGAGCTTAGACCACTACACCAAACTCTGGAGCTTAGACCACTACACCAAACTCTGGAGCTTAGACCACTACACCAAACTCTGGCAAAAGTCATTAAAAAAAAAAAATATGCGATTAACACAGTGCTTTGACGATTTCCTGTTCAGCTGTATGTCATGCTGAGATTGCTTTGCATATATACCGGTAAGATCTATTTGTTTGTTTACCTTTGTTTATTCAGGGGAAACACATTAAGGGCACATTCTCCATGGACACTGTACAATCTGACTTTGGTACTTTGTTCGTATATACTTGAAATTCATTTTAAAATTTATACAAAAACATGTGTTACTCTCAGTCATTTTGTCTTCTCGATATGAATTCTGCTGGATATCAGTTTTCTTCCAGCAAGTACATCAGCCACTGCATAGGAGGAGTGGTTTGTTTCTGAGGCCAATGGGGGCACAGGAATTTTTTATCTTTAGGTTCCAGTGGATAAAAAGCAGCCATCTTATTTCCTAGGGTAGGAGTCACTTCAAAAACAAACCGTGCAATGTTTTAAAGTAAAACAAAACATGTATGTTTAATTTGATATACTTTGGATTAGATGCATTTACATTACTTAGTATTACTTGACGCTGGACAATCTTGACCTTTTTCTGAATTCTTTCAGATTGTTTCCAGATACTTTTGGGAGACACAAGCTGAAAAGGTGTGAGGAGGACCATTATTGGCAACTGCTGAGCAGTCTATAAGGAGTAATGAGGAATGCATACCACCAAAACAGACAGCTTATTGGATTGTGGCAAAAACTTGCTGACACCAATTACTCTCAATTAAATGTTGCCGTTTTAATTGTTCTATGCAGCAATAGTGTATTACTTTGACTAATGGCTAAATTTAGTAGTAATTTCTGTCATTTACTGGAACTAGCTAGTCGTCAATCAACATTTCAGGCAAACTGCATGTAGTCTGTACTGCAAAACGAGGCTTGTTGACCTTGTTTTCTGATGACTTTTTTGCCTAATATGCATATACTTTAGATGTTTTATTTGGCATTTTATATTTGTATATTTTTTTATTATTATTATTGATGTAATAAACTGCAAAAGAGACCTACTGTAGATCTCAGCTTGACTTTGTATAAATAAAGGTAAATCATTTTAAGTATCCTGAACCCTGTAATGTCTGATTAGTGGTAGTATTAGTCCAATGTCCAATGATATTTAAAAGGCCACTGGTCTTAAGAGAGGGACAAATGATCAATTGGCCAAAATTTAAAACAGGAATAGTCATGAAGCAAATCAGCTGTAGCAGCCAGCCACGTAGCCTGACCTCTGCATAGACCTAATCATAGCTTGACTTGGACATGCAGGGTACAATTAATAGTTTGGTACAGGTGAGCCACATTTCTTTTGAGCTAATGTGTAAGAAGTCCAGGAACAAATGTAATTTAAAACCTGATGTGACAATACATTTCTGGGCCTGATGGATTGCTCCTTGATCCTACTAGGCTTTTTATGTAATGCCATGCTGTTACCTAGACGACGGTCATTATGAAAGGTTAGCCTCAGACAAACTACCAGCCGAGGAAGGGCCCCAGACATAACATGCACCCCAGAACATTTGTAGTGTTTGTTTTCAGTATAGCATTTGAACTTGTAAATATCAGATCCCTGCATGCACCTTGCTCTCAAACATGCAGTCGTGGTAAAAAGTTATGAGAATGTTACAAATAATAATTTTTACAGTCTGTAGCCTCAGTGTTAATGATGGCAATTCGCATATACTGCAGAATGTCAAGAAGAGTGATCAGATGAATTGCAATCAATTGCAAAGTCCCTCTTTGCCATGAAAATTAACTTAACCCAAAGAAATATGTCCACTGCATTTCAGCCCTGCCACAAAAGGACCAGCTGCCATCATGTCAGTGATTGTCTCGTTTACACTGGTGAGAGTGTTGACGAGGACAAGGCTGGAGATCACTCTGTCATGCTGATTTTGTTAGAATAACAGACTGGATGCTTTAAAAGGAGGGTGATTCTTGAAATCATTGTTCTTCCTCTGTCAACCATGGCTACCTGCAAGGAAACGTGCCGTCATCATTGATTTGCACAAAAAGGGCTTCAGAGGCAAGGATATTGCTGCTAGTAAGATTGCACCTAAATCAACCATTTATCGGATCATCAAGAACTGGAAGGAGAGTTTAAATTGTTGGGAAGAAAGCGTCAGAGGGCCCGAGAAAGTCCAGCAAAAGCCTAGACTGTCTCCTAAAGCTGATTCAGCTGCGGGATTGGTGCACCACCAGAGCTTGCTCAGGCATGGCAGCAGGCAGGTGTGAGGCGAAGGCCTGGTGTCAAGAAGGGCAGCAAAGAAGCCTCTTCTCTCCAGGAAAAACATCAGGGACAGACTGATATTCTGCAAAAGGTACAGGAATTGGACTGCTGAGGACTGGGGTAAAGTCTTTTTCTGTGATGAATCCCCTTTCCGATTGTTTGGACCAATCGGAGAACACCTTGTCCAGAGAAGACAAGGTGAGCACTACTATCAGCTGTGTGTCATGCCAACAGTAAAGCATCCTGAGAACATTTATGTGTGGGGTTGCTTCTTGGCAAAGGGAGTGGGCTCACTCAAGTTTGCCTAAGAACACAGCCATGAATAAAGAATTGTACCAACACATCCTCCGCAACTTCTCCCAACCATCCAAGAACAGTTTGATGACAACCAATGCCTTATCCAGCATGATAGAGCACCTTGCCATAAGGTGGCTCAGGGAACAAAACATTTAAATTTCCCTGGCCAGGAAACTCCCCAGACCTTTATCCCATTGAGAACTTGTGGAAATTCTGACAAACTCCAAGCATAGATCATGCAAGAATGGGCTGCCATTAGTCAGGATGTGGCCCAGAAGTTAGTTAGGATTGCATAGGTTTAAAAAAAAGGGTCAACACTGAAAGTATTGACTAAACATAGCATAAATATTGCATAAACTTAATGTAATTGTCAATTAAAGTCTTTGACACTCACAACTAATTAACTATTAACAAAAAGTTCTAACAACACTGAAGCAGCAAACTTTGTGGAGACCAATACTACAATATGAAAAACATTAATCTTTTGACCATGACTGTGCATTTTCTTTGGAAATATCATTGTATTTACTCCTGATAAATATTTGGAAGCTTTACACTTTGAAAACCCTGGGGACAACTTGGTTTGTCTTAGCCCTCGATTCCTCCTCTCCAAAATCTATCACATTTATTTTAAAGTAATGCACTAGTATATCCTCACAAACTAAAGTCTGGTAGGGATTTGCTGTCAGATTTTGGTTGTCTTTGAGATGCGCTAGCTTTGCTTGTCTAGACTTTAGAGTGTAGAAATTGTCTTCCCTGTAGTTACTCAGTTGACAAAGACTGAATCCAAATGTGGAACAGCAGGATCACAGTGTTTTCTGTGTTTGTCTGTCTCTCAGAAACCACCCATGGAGGAAATTACTCTGTCAATTGCTTTCATTTGATGCCACTTTGAGGTTCCTAGAACTCGGATTGATGAAATCCATTGGTTTAGCACTTACACTTGTGATTTTGTTTTCAGCTCTGGTCATAAACTATTCCCGAGATCATTTAATCAAACTCATGGATGGTATTGTGTCTCCGATCTTTTGATCACTGAAATCAATCTCAGACACCTGTGAAAATTTGTTTGCCAGGTGAGCCCAATTAAAGGAAAACTACTTAAGAAGGATGTTCCACATTATTAAGCAGGCCACAGGTTTCAAGCAATATGGGAAAGACAAACGATCTCTGCTGCGGAAAAGCGTCAAATAGTACAATGCCTTAGACAAGGTATGAAAACATTAGATATTTCACAAAAACGTAAGCGTAATTGTTGTACTGTGAAGAGATTTGTGGCTGATTCAGAGCACAGATGGGTTCTTGCAGATAAAGGCATAATGAGGAAGGTTACTGCCAGACAAATTCATTGGATTAAGAAAGCAGCTGCTAAAATTTCATTACAAAGCTCAAACAGGTATATGAAGCTGCCGGTGCCTCTGGAGTCCCGCCAACCTCAAGGTGTAGGATCCTCCAGAGGCTTGCAGTTGTGCATAAACCTACTAATCGGCCGTCCCTAACCAATTCTTACAAGCATAAACGTTTGATGTGTGCCCAGAAATACATGAAGACAAATTTTCAAACAGTCTTGTTTACTGATGAGTGCAACCCTGGATGGTCCAAATGGCTGGAGTAGTGGATGGTTGGTGGATGGCCACCATGTCCCAATAAGGCTGCAATATCAGCAAGGAGGTGGCAGAGTCATGTTTTGGGCCAGAATCATGGGGAGAGAGCTGGTAGGACTCTATAGGGTCCCTGAAGGTGTATATAGTTTCTGAATTACCACTTTCTTCCATAATACAAAAAGAACTGTGCCTTCCATAGCAAAATCATCTTCATACTTGACAATGCACCATATCATGCTGCAAATAATAACTCTGTGTCATTGGCTGCTATGGGCATAAAAGGAGAGAAACTCATGGTGTGGCTCCCATCCTCCCCTGACCTCAACCCTATTGAGAACCTTTGGAGCATCCTCAAGCAAAAGATCTATGGGGGTGGGAGGCAGTTCGCATGAAAACAGCAGCTCTGGGAGGCTAGTCTGACATCCTGCAAAGAAATTCAAGCAGAAGCTCTGCATAAATTCACAAGTTCAATGGATGCAAGAATTGTGAAGGTGATATCAAAGACGGGATCCTATGTTAACATGTAACTTGCCCCGTTAAGATGTTGGATTGAAATAGCTTTTGATTTCAGTAAATATGACTTCCTAATGCAGCAAATTCAACAAATGACCATTTTCAGTTCTTTGCAACATATAACATGTTTTGAAACTCTGTTTTGTATCATCATATGAATTTTTTGTTTTTTATTTTTGAAAAGAATATTGTTTTCATTGGGTTTGTTTTAGGAAATTCGACTTATACCCTAACAGTTGGTGACTTGAAAATTATACTGACTTTCATTTGCATCGACTATTTAGGAAAGTCAGTGTAAAATATAATTTGAAACCCAGTGAATTGTATTATTGGCTTTTGGTAAGACTATAAATTGCTAACTTTCCTAACAGCTGGTTTTCTGTTGCCATTTTCTTCTCTGTATTGTGTATCGCGCCGCTGTCAGAATCTACCCCTATATTCAGCCTTGGTGAATCCTGACGGGTTTAAAATCTAAATCTTAGACACTCTTATTCCTAGACTAAGCTATGAGTCACCATGGCCTTCAGAGGCAGGACACATTTAGAAATGTGTTACAGAGGTGGCATGAATCCAGATTGGTCGGCTGTGCCTCGTTAGGATGCAACCCAGCAGGACAATACACCACATCCTTCACAGAGCTGCTAATTAAGCTCTGCAAACTAAAATCAAGTGAGCATCAAATCAAATTGTATTTCCCGTACGCAGTGTAAACAGCAGGTGAAAGATGGAAGGTATTAACATAAGTAATATACTCAGTGATAAAAAAAATATCAATAACAGTACCAGGGCTATTTACCAGTACCATATAGATGTGTGGGTAACTAAGGCTTGTGAATTATCCTACAGCCTTTATAACCCAAGCCCAGCCCACTTTTCACCAAGACCAGCACAGCCAATACTAAGCCTGAACCAGTCCTAATCCTGATTCCCCCAGACCAGTACAGAACCTTTGCTCCAGCCAGCTGCAGACCTACTGTAGCTCAAAATGCTAAATCATTCCTACTCTTGCAGGACTGTATGTGCCAAGGACAGCTCAGCCAATGTGTCAGCTGGGGCCTAAGCTTGCAGGATCAGGCGCCTTGCACTTCCAATAAAAGTCATGATTAAACCAATGTAATTCAACAGAGCCATCGGAACATAGACATGAGTGTCTGTATATCTATGCAGGGATTGACATTCAAGGATTGTTATAAAGTTTGTTTCCACAAACCTACAGTTCTGTGCAATAGTCTTAGTCACCCTAGATATTTGTCGACTCTCTTATTGTAATAATTAACTTTTTGTTCTGTATTAATGTGTCAGTAAGAAAGAGGAGTTTATTAATTTCTAAACCTCTATTTGCCCAAGAATGCTAGTGAGAATTATGTATATTTTGTTAAAGTCATATTCCATTATTGCTCACATTTCAGATTAATCTTTTAGGTATATCAGCCAGTGCATGGTGACACAATGATAACAAATAGGTATGCTAATGATCAATGACATAATGCACTAATATAACCAACCTGATTAACTGAAACAAAAATGGGTGTAGAAGGAATTAAGTTGGGTGAAGGACCATCAAACTAAATGGGTGATGGTGTGACACGTGTTATTTTCCTGCTCTTTGAAGTATAATTTTGTAGGGACTTTAATGTCTATATTTTTGACAGTATGTTCCAGTATCTCATGCTAATACTGAAACCAATAACAGATAATACATTTTTTGTACAGCTCTGTCTTTCTCTTAACTCCAGGATGAGTAGGACTACAAAGCAAGTAATTAGTGGCCCTAGTAATCCAAATTAAAAGAAACTTGTTGAAATTATGACATTACTACAGATTTAATGACATTAAAGAGTAAGATTATAGCTATTATAGAAAATATGACTTGAATTATACAACTATACTGCAAATTACACAACAATGTACAGTGTATATCATTAATACATGAAATGTTGATATTATAAAAAAATACCTAACAGGTGACTTATCCATCTGAACGTAGCCCTGCAAGTCTTGGATTACAATATCAACCAGCACTGTTTTCAGCCAGTACATTAATTTACATTATAGGCAGTGGGAGCAAGCTCAAATAAAGTAGCAGGACTAAATGTTATACAGCAATGCACAGAACAGCGCTACAGTATACAAAAAGAGACAGATACCAAATAAATAGCAAGTAGGTGCAAAACACTTTCATCTTTAATCTTGATCAATTTAGTCATACTAGTAGTTAGTCAGTGATTTGATTGCATCTCCTGCAGCAGCCATAGAACACATTGTACAATATGCCAGGAGTTAGCAAATAGATTTAACCACAGCCAGATGTTGTCAGAGTGATTATTGTGAGGACAGAACATTGTCGTTACATTTAACAAAAGGTAATTTGCACCACAACGATGCGTGAAAGAACAATCATTTCTTAACTTGATTTGATTAAATTGACACACAATAGATTTTTTGCTCTGGTAACAAGGGCAGTTTTAGTTTCAAGTGACCTATAAAGAGACCCAAGCTTTTTAAGTCATGTGATTTAATATGTATATAATATATATATTGGAAAAGCTTCTGGCATTGGGGAGGATGATAATGCAGAAGTCTTTTATGTGGATTATACTTTAAACACTAATACTTACACAAGGACATAAAGCAATGTCTAGACACATAGGGATGAAATGCACATCAGCTGTTTTGTTATTAATTCCAGTTAATAATTCTGGACTACTGTAGGTAGACTAGTCAACCCAAATGTACATTTTCTCCACAGTTAATTATATTTTCATATAACTAAAGGGACTATATTTTGACATTACTGTTTGTTTTCTCCAGCCAGAAGGACAGAAGCCATAGCAGACAAGACAGCATGGGACATCTGTTAGTACCCCAGTTGGTGAAATTGAACCAGAAAATCTGTACACAGGACTGCAGGTGTTATTACATGTACAGTGAAAATCCTGTGCCCCTGTTCCAACTCCAACAATGCATTAAAGAATAACAAAAATTAAAACTTAACGATGTGCAAAGGAATATAGGCACCATTTCTATAAATAACCATATGATAAGGTGGCTAGAGAATTAAGCATAATACTGTGTAAATAGGGCTTCCGATTTCAGGCTCGATTGATATTTAATTTCACATGTTTCTTGGATCCATTAAAATCATTTTTTTTCAATGCCTTCAATTTTAATAACACAAATTAGATCCATTAATTCATACCGGTGGTTCGAACTTTAATAAAACTAGTGATTTGTGTTGAATTAAAAATGATTTTAATTTATAAATAATTGGGTGTTTGATTCAGCAATTTCATTTTGATCTATCAAATAACTGAAGCACACAGTAATATTTCAGTAGTGAAATGAGGTTCATTGGATTAACAGAAAATGTGCAATTTGCATCAAAATTAAATTAGACAGGTGCATAAATTTGGGCACCCTTGTATTTTTTTGATTGGAATACATGTAACTACTTAGCACTGTTTAATTGGAACACACAATTGGTTTGGTGAGCTCATTAAGCCTTGAAATTCATAGACAGGTGCATCCAATCACGAGAAAAGGTATTTAAGGTGGCCAATTGCAAGTTGTTGTTCTCTTTGACTCTCTGAAGAGTGGCAATATGGGGGCCTGAAAACATTCTCAAATGACCTGAAAACAAACTGTTCAACATTATGGCTTAGGGGAAGGCGACAAAAAGCTATTGCAGAGATTTAAGCTGTCAGTGTCCACTGTGAGGAACATTATGAGAAAATGGAAGACCACAGGCGCAGTTCTTGTTAAAGCCAGAAATGGCAGGCCAAGTAAAATGTCATAGAGGCAAAGGCCTACAATATTATCTGGCTGCAGATGGAGTCACTGTCCAAATGTTGCATGTTTGATTGTAGCCTACCATACCTACAGTATTAGCAACTAATTATTTTGTTGAAAACTTGTTGAACTAAATGATCTTGAGAACCCATGCAATTCAGTTTTGATAATTGATACACTACTGTAAAATAAATAATTAAAAAAATATGTTGTGATTATATCATTGCCATGAATAGAATTTTTAAATAATACCCAATGTCAATTTTTTTGTGTTGGTAGTTTTTGTGTTTAATAGGTTTAACCTGAATTCCAGAATTCCTATACATTTGAAAGTCTGTACATGTAAACAGTAAGCAATGACTGTAGAATACTACTATATTTAAAAAAAAGTATTTATATGTAAACAGTTGGCAGTAACCACAGTATTCTATTATATTTATAAAAGTATATACATGTAAACAGTAGGGAGTAACCACAGTATTATATTATATTTATAAAATTATGTACATGTAAACAGTAGGCAGTAACCACAGTATTCTACTATATTTATAAAAGTACATACATGTTAACAGTAGGCAGTAACCACAGTATTCTACTCTATTTATAAAAGTACATACATGTAAACTGTAGGCAGTAACCACAGTATTCTACTATATTTATAAAAGTACATACATGTTAACAGTAGGCAGTAACCACAGTATTCTACTCTATTTATAAAAGTACATACATGTAAACTGTAGGCAGTAACCACAGTATTCTACTATATTTATAAAAGTATATACATGTAAACAGTAGGCAGTAACCACAGTATTCTACTATATTTATTAAAGTATGTACATGTAAACTGTAGGCAGTAACCACAGTATACTACAGTATTGTTACTACAGTATTGTATACTACAGCATCTGAATAATTTTTATGTGATCCAGTAAAATTATGTACATATGTACGTACAACAATTACTCTTATTGCATCAATGTGCAGTGGGATATGGAATTATTGTGTCCAGGGAAACTTACAGGAATCTAGTTAGCAGCTAGCATCAATTACAGTACCCTATATCATGATTTTTTATGAGTACCATTTAGTAGCCTGATGGTTTGTAGGAAAAAGCTGTTGCATAACCTGACTATTTTAAACAGGATGCTCCTGCACTGGTGGCGTCTAGTGGAACTGAGGGGCTGGAACAGACTGTGGCTTGGATGGCTGGCATCAGCAATGATTCCAAGGGGGACAACCTGTCAGTATTTTCTCAATGGTGCACCTGTAATACACAGTGAGAGCTCTCTGACAGACCAAAGTCTGTCAAGACTCCTGAAGAAGAACAGGTGCTGCTGTGCCTTTTTAACCACCGTGGATAAGTGTAGTGACGTGTAATGTGTAATGCAGCATGTCAGACACTAATATTGCTGCAGTTAAGAGGTTTTGCTTGAGTCTGACAACACCGTTTGGCTTGGTTAGTAGTGACAGCACCGTTTGGCTTGGTTATTAATGCAGTTAGCATCGAATTTAACTCTGACAGCTGTAGTAGTGACAACACCGTTTGGCTTGGTTAGTAGTGACAGCACCGTTTGGCTTGGTTATTAATGCAGTTAGCATCGAATTTAACTCTGACAGCTGTAGTAGTGACAACACCGTTTGGCTTGGTTATTAGTGACAGCACTGTTTGGCTTGGTTATTAATGCAGTTAGCATGGAAGCTAATTCTGACAGCTGGACTAGTGACAGCACTGTTTGGCTTGGTTAGTAGTGACAGCACCGTTTGGCTTGGTTATTAATACAGTTAGCTTTTATGCCTGCAATCTGTTTTGTAAAATCTTTAGTGCATGTTGAATGCTATATTTCCTGAAACCACTAATAATGACTGCATGTGACTGATGATCTGACAATGTCCATGGCCACTTTGACAGGGAAAACAAGCAGATGGCAATCAACGTTGTGGTCTCCCAAAGCAACAACCCCTCATCCCCCCTGACAGTTCCACTACCCTACCCATCCCCCACCACCCCATTGCACTACCCCATACAACACATAGTGTTCTATTTATATTATGATATGTACATACTGTAACTACATTTATGCATACCCATATTCTACTGCTCTTTTCACTGTTCATACTGCACATACACTTATTTTTCCTACACTTAAAATGTTACTGTTACTACACTGCACATCTGTATATATTGTTCATACTCATTATCCATATTTATTTTGTTTGTCATTATGTCAGTATCAGTATTAGCTTTCTACCATGCACAAATAAAAATGTAACTGAACAATAAGCACTCAATCACACCAAACCAACAATTACTACAAACACACACAAAACAGATATTGCACGGGAACTGCACTAGTTGTCTTAAAGGGGAACAATGTCTATGGAGGAATCTTTGGGATTTTAATACATAAATATATACACCATGAAATAATTATATACACTGCTCAAAAAAAAGGAAACACTAAGATAAACTCTAAGAGTCATTTTCTCCGAGCCATCGTGTCAGATATAATTATTTCATGACTATTTTGGTACAAACATTTAGCCCTATGAGATTTACTCACCAAACTGAAAATCTAGATTAATTTGACGCTTGGCGGGTGTTAATTTTAGAAGCTTTCAGGGGGTTAAAAACCAATTGATGGAGTAACTTTCCAAGGAGATAAGTTAAAAACCTTTAAAAATTAACCCTCAAACACAATTGATGAGTATGTTTGTTAAACGCGATTATCTCGCCAACTGTACATGGAGGGTCGTCTATATGGGTTAGTCAGAGCCGGAGATCGGTCTTTTTTTTTTGAAGAGCCCCACAAGGGCTCCTCAGCGCCCCCTTTCCAAAATATTGCTTCCAGCACCCCGTCATCCTCTGAATGCCCCCTGAGGGGTACCAGCCCCTTTGAGAAACACTGTGATAGGGCCTCCAGCATTGCAACCTATTCTACATTTTCTTTTGATTTGAGCTCTAAACATTCTGCAGTATCAATTAATCAGCAAGAAGAAAACATTTTCCTCACCAAGTCTGTTTCTCACTTCACAAACTATGTACAGTGCCTTGCGAAAGTATTCAGCTCCCTTGAACATTTCAAACTTTTGCCACATTTTAGGCTTCAAACATAATGATATAAAACTGTAATTTTTTGTGAAGAAGCAACAACAAGTGGGACACAATCATGAAGTGGAACGAAATTGCTTGGATGTTTCAAACTTTTTTAACAAATAAAAAACTGACTAATTGGGCAAGCAAAATTATTCAGCCCCTTTACTTTCAGTGCAGTAAACCCTCTCCAGAAGTTCAGTGAGGATCTCTGAATGAACCAATGTTGACCTAAATGACTAATGATGATAAATAGAATCCACCTGTGTGTAATCAAGTCTCCGTATAAATGCACCTGCTCTGTGATAGTCTCAGAGGTCCGTTGAAAGCACAGAGAGCATCACGAAGAACAAAGAACACACCAGGCAGGTCCGAGATACTGTTGTGGAGAAGTTCAAAGCCGGATTTGGATACAGAAATATTTCCCAATCTTTAAACATCCCAAGGAGCACTGTGCAAGCGATAATATTGAAATGGAAGGAGTATCAAACCACTGCAATTCTACCAAGACCCGGCCGTCCCTCTAAACTTTCAGCTCATACAAGGAGAAGACTGATCAGTGATGCAGCCAAGAGGTCCATGATCACTCTGGATGAACTGCAGAGATCAACACCTGAGGTGGGCGAGTCTGTCCATAGGACAACAATCAGTCGTATACTGCACAGATCTGGCCTTTATGGAAGAGTGGCAAGAAGAAAGCAATTTCTGAAAGATATCCATAAAAAGTGTAGTTTACAGTTTGCCACAAGCCACCTGGGAGACACCAAACATGTGGAAGAAGGTGCTCTGGTCAGATGAAACCAATATGGAACTTTTTGACAACAATGCAAAACGTTATGTTTGGCGTAAAAGCAACACAGCTCATCACCCTGAACACACCATCCCCACTGTCAAACATGGTGGTGGCAGCATCATGGTTTGGGCCTGCTTTTCCTCAGCAGGGACAGGGAAGATTGATGGGAAGATGGATGGAGCCAAATACAAGACCATTCTGGAAGAAAACCTGATGGAGTCTGCAAAAGACCTGAGACTGGGACAGAGATTTGTCTTCCAACGAGACAATGATCCAAAACATAAAGCAAAATCTACAATGGAATGGTTCACAAATAAACATATCTAGGTGTTAGAATGGCCAAGTCAAAGTCCAGACCTGAATCCAATCGAGAATCTGTGAAAAGAACAGAAAACTGCTGTTCACAAACGCTCTCCATCCAACCTCACTGAGCTCAAGCTGTTTTGCAAGGAGGAATTGGCAAACATTTCAGTCTCTCGATGTGCAAAACTGATCGAGACATACCCCAAGTGACTTACAGCTGTAATCGCAGGAAAAGGTGGCACTACAAAGTATTAATTTAAGGGGGCTGAATAATCTTTCAGTTTTTTATTTGTTAATAAAGTTTGAAATATCTAATAAATTTCGTTCCACTTCATGATTGTGTCCCACTTGTTGTTGATTCTTCACAAAGAATTACAGTTTCATGTCTTTATGTTTGAAGCCTGAAATGTGGCAAAAGATCGAAAAGTTCAAGGGGGCCGAATACTTTCGCAAGGCACTGTATGTAGTATGCCAGATTTGGCTTAGTATGTCCCAAACAATAGCATGCCAAAAGTCTGGAATGGTGTACTATGACTATTAAATTTTGTAGTATGCATTGCAACAATGCATGCTTTTTGGGGTAAATTTCCCTGAAACATTTGCGCAAGGACCTCCCAACTTCTCACTGTACAAACATTTACGTAAACTAACTAGCATAATATGCAGTTTGCTAGTGCGGTAGCTAAGCCAGCAACAACTCTACCGGTACTTCATAGCTATATTTAGCGATCTGTTCCAGCTCAAAGATACATGTTCCACCAAAGCTAGCTAGCTACTTTTTATGACTTAGTGGTTTCTTGCTAACATTATTCGAACAATGCCTATTGTTGGCCATCAAGGCAACTTCAGGAATTTTAGGTCTATTTCAAGACAAAATGAATGATGTGGTATAATGTCCCATACTACCGGTATATACTTAGAAGTACATACTTTGCCATCGTTAGTGCAGTGCGTACCTGTAGTAGGTAGAATGCAAATTGAGAAAACCCCAGTCATCCTGTGTACCACAGAATGAAGTCGATGCACCAATCGAAAAACAGAATTCGGTAGATTCCACTATCACCTTACAACTTTGATGTGTGACAAATTCAATTACGGATTCAATAATGACAGATTTCACAATGACTGTAACCATGAAATATTAAATTGTGAATAAATCAATAAGTATTGAAATAATTAAATAAGGTATGTAAAACCCTCTCGCTTCTCCTGTCTGTTACAATGTTGGCTATAATAGTTGACTTCATCAGCAAGGTATATCCATTTTAATTTGTTTAGTTTTTTAAGCACTCTTTGAACAAAATCTTCAATGTATAATTGGGTAATAGATGCCACATGGTATTGTTGTGTTCAACGACTCATAACAACACCAATTCAACAAAATTGAAAGAGGACAAACAAAAAGATATTGATTATTTTAGTCTCTTTTGCTGATTTCCTTGCTCATGGCCTGGAAGCCCTCAGTGTAGACATGCAAGTGATTACATTTGGGGCAACAGTGGCTTAGTGGGAAGGTTGGTGGTTCGATCCCCGGGTCCTCCTGAACAAAGTGTTGAGGTGTCAATGAGCAAGACACCTATCCCCAGTTGCTACCAACGAGCTGGCTGGCGCCTTGCATGGCTGACACCGCCGTTGGTGTGTAAATGAATGGGTGAGTGTGAGGCAATGTAAAACACTTGGGTGGCCATTGTTGGTCAGAAAAATGTGCTATATAAATGCAGTCCATTTACCATTTATTTACCATTTATTAACCATGAATACAAATAAGCAAAGGATCCTTTTTTTCAAATCATTCCCTGTCTATGTGACTGACTCCATGGAAAGTCCTTCTGTTTGAAGCTTTACCTAGTGGGGGATGTAAGAGTTTGTCATCTCTGTCTCTGACCTTAAAGTCCCAACGTCTTGCAAAGAGTGCATTAGGACAACCTTATTAGGTAGTAAAACAAAAGGACAGCTCAGTTCTTGCCTCCCCTTTGTAAACAGATTGTGACTTTCTCAAATGTTTGAAAATGTTTTTTTTTATGTACCAGTAAAACATAAACATCTATCTATTTTTGTCATGCTGTCACTTTTGTTGTATACATCTCAGGTCAAACTGCAGTTTGTTTTTCATCATGGCAAGTATTCATGTGAATAATTTAAAATGCGAATTGGACTTAAGGAATACTCCATCAACAAGTTGCAAAGTGCTGCTGATGAGAGTAAATATCTCTGAGTGATAAGAGTGACAGCACTGTTTACAGGACGGACATCCGTGGGACTTATTATTTTCCTACTCTGTTGGTGTTGCTGACTTTTGTGTTATCTGTTTCATCGTAGAATTTCTCATTAGCTATTTAACAGACACAAACTGACATACTTTACATTAGAATTAAGCCTTGCTCAATGGCAAAACATTTTTACCTTGCTGGATCAGGGATTTGAACAAGCAACATTTTGTTTACTGGCCCTAGAACTAGTAGTTTGTCTGCTTCCATGCATGAAACTTAGGTCAACATTTGATTCTACAAAAATTCACTGCACTTTTATTACTATTACTTGTATTTATCTTCAGGTCAAATTATGTAAATATCCATGAGTGTTTCACACATAGCTGAACTGTGTTCACGTTGCGAAGCCTGAGTGTGGCCGATTGGCTCAAGGTGTTGATCAGTGCTATTAGAATCCTGTAGTGATATCAGATGCTGCTTTTTCCAGCTGGAGGTTTCTCTCCACCAGTGAAGTGCAGCTTTGCTGGGATGACTGACTGAAGCTCAGAGAAGTTCATTAATGTGTCGTTCTCCTCTGTTCTTTCAGCTCCATTTCTGATGTCTTCGCTGACACACACAATGAGTAAGTGATGCTGCTTTTCAAACAACCTTCATATTAAAATCTTTGGATACACACTCTGGTGTGATGAAGCATTTAGCCTCACCATCATAGTGCCAGCTTGTGCTCTATTGGTTTGCCCAACTAGACCTAAAAGGTGAATATTAATATATACTATTTTGGCAAAAAGTTCTTAATGTCAGAGATTGTGTGCACAGACGAGTTTGGCATCAACAGCCAGATAATTGGAACCTATGGGGTTGGCAGATCTATGTGTTTTGGTTATGTGACTATTTAATTAAATATTAGCCAAATTAGTTATGTGACTATTTAACAGCATTGTGGATTTTCTTGGTCTACAACTGCAAGCATGAAGCATTGCTTTGCTCAAAGTTTGCTGTGAGATTGAAGAGGTAGTGTATTTCACATAATCGTGAACAATCTGCAGTGAACAATAAGTTTCACCCGGTTAGGCTTGTCTGTCTTGGGGAGTTATTAATGTCCATGTACTGTAATGTGTTGTCCCTAATAATCGACTGAAATTGAACCTAAAACTACAACTGTTCTAATGTATACATATGTCATACACCCAGGATCCATGTATGGGGTGCAGTTCGTAACTACCTGGACCTAATGTCTTTTGCTAATAATAGAATATCGGAAACATGTCCCAGTTATAATGCTGGATCATGCCATTAGTTGTGTAGAACATTTCTTGTGATGATTGAACTGCTTTTACATCCCCAGGAGAGTGGAGAGGAAAAGTTGCATGGTGTTTCAGCTTGTCAAACACTAGTCTTAGGTGTACCTGAACAGACTAGTACTGGTATGGAGAGCCAGTAATAGCATGCATGACCTCCATCTGTGTGTTTGTGTATTGATGCTCAGGTGGATGGGTGAAGTAAGGGCAACAGTTAGGACGTTACCAGTTTAAAAGACCACCATTTGCAAGGAGAAACATCAAAGTTAAAATGAAAGACAACTGAAAATAGCTTTTACATACAGTCACACATGTTTGATGAAAGCCAGTGTAATATCAAAATGTCAATACATTGTGCTTCTTGCTTGAAATGTGTCTTTCATTGGGTTTCTAGAATATCACAGTCAGTTACGTCTGTCTTTCTACTCCTGTTGTCATCTTCAACTCTGGGCTAGATTTATCAAGCCGTTTGCGCCTGTTTTCAGGCGCTAATTGGTCGCAAAGACGGACGTAACCAATGCGGGCTATTTACTAACCAGGCGCACTTGGGTAAAATCGCAGATTGCGTGCCACATGAGCGACAAGAGACAAGTTGCGCTTTCAATATGCGTTCGTGGGAGGGTCATGGGGAAAGTGGGAGT